>JAAAKE020089855.1:0-21075 GCA_010014785.2 Anisolabis maritima | reverse complement strand
TCCCTCCCGCCCGGGATGCGAACACCGATCTCCTGTGCAGAACGGCAACACCCTACCGACTACTCCACAGAGCCCTCGCCCCAATTTAATACCATGATTAATTACTTCAACGGTTACTAAATGAAGTAGTTAAATTTTCCTCTATTATTCGATGTAAAATTTTTAATGTGGGGATGTTTGTATTCATCACCTATTAATTTTTTTTTTTTCAAAATAATAAAAATTCCAAAGCGAATTATTATTTTATTTTTATCAAATGTAGTGAGTATTTTAATAAAAATTTCTTAAGTAAACCTCTTTGCCTGGGTGAAAGTAAGACATGATAGATAAATTTTGAATCCTCTCACAAATGAACCTAAACTAAAGTTCATAGTTCAAACTTGCGCAGAAAATAATCTATTAGAAAAATTTCATTCACTTTAATATAATATCTTCCAAGTATTTTTTGTTAATAATAATAATTTAAATATAATATTTTTTGATATCACCTAAGGACTAACAAAATAAGAAAGTTGGTCAACAACCAAAATATCTTTTTTTTTTATCCATCTTTGGCATTTGAGGCCATTTAAAACTAAATTAAATGGTAGCAAATATAATTTAAATAAATTTTTTCGCACAAGACGTGATCCTTACAATATGAAGCAAAAGGTGCTATAAAATATAGGAGGAATCAAAATAATAAAAATCAACAAACTTTTTTGTACTAATGTAGCCTGTGTCCAAAAAATATCTTTAAAAGGAATAAAATTATTTCTAATTGCTTCTCTTCTTTGAAAAAGAGGTAAAGGGCTCGCTTTTCGATCCAAGGCTCAGTGGTTCGCTTCCCGTCCTTACCGAAAATTTATTTAAATTATATAAGATACTAATTGATTTAAAGAAATAGTCTAACTGTCCTCAGATGCCAAAAATGACTTAAAAAAAAAAAAAAATTAGTCTTAGATTGTGAATTTAAAAAAAAACTAGAGAATTAGCTTTTATTTATTAATCTCAGACTGCATTCTATGTAATTTTAACTCACTTTTAAAAGGAAACTTTGTTGTTTTATTTTTAATAAACTTCTGAGGAGAGGTCTTCCTCTTTGTATTAATTATAATTACAGATTTTGCATTCTGGGTTACTGAGGGCTAATATACATGTATATATATAAAATAATTATATAATTATTTATTTTTTTAAGTCTGAGACCATTTAGATTCCGTCCACATTTATTTAAATTAATTGTTAGCCAATATAATTTAAAAAAATAGAAAAAAGCAAACGACCCTGTGACCCTTAGAAATAATTTATTTTAATAGGATTTATTTATTATATATTTAAATAAATAAATAATTAAAATATTTATGACTAAAAAACTAATATGTAAAATTAGCCAGTCTACACAATAAAATATATTTCTTAAATAAATATATAATCATATACTTGGACAACTAGGATATCTTCAATCCATACACGGCCTTAAAATTTATCACATATCTTAATCACCAATCACGTACCCATTTAAGATTTTTATAATGAATCTTTTATGTGATTTTTTTATCAATGGGTTTTCATCTTCTCCTTTTCTCTCGCGAAGTTTTAGTAATCATTGTGTTAAGGTTGTCATCAAAGATAAACCAATTTTGGAACGTTAAAAAATTTTTTGCGAATATTTATAATGTAATTTTAACCGAGCGAATATATTAGAAGCAAGTTCAATGATTAGCTCGAAAAAGCGTTTAATCAGTAGTCTATTCAAGTAAATAAATAGCCATTGATGGGTAGGAAATGACTGATCGTTTCCGAGATTGGATCATGACCTCTACGCATAGGAACAAAAAACTCTTGTTTTATTGTCTGCCTTCTGCAAAAAAGAAGGAAGCAAATACAGAAATCGAGATGGAGAGATTAATCTAAACACTTAATCCCGCCTTCTATCAGACTAATAAATTTCATTCTGTCATTTGTTACTTCAAATGAAACCAAACAATTTACACTTAAAATAAATTTTATCCAAATTTTTTTTCCTTTCTTTTTTCTTTCTAAGAGCATACTGATCATTCAAGGACAAACGACTCGCTTGTTGCAAAACTTGATTTTTTTTTTTACTTTTTATTAATATTTATAAGACAATATTGGTATTATTGAAAAATAATCGAAAGCAATTTATTTTAAGCCATCCTCTCTTAGCACATATTAAATTTCAGAAAAATAAAAAATTCCAAACACGTTTAAAATTTAAGAATTGCCTATAGGCGTACTTAAAAATATCTTTAGAAATTTGATGACAAAAAATTATTAATTATTTTTAAATTTATAAGCTTTATGAATTTCAAATATTTTTATTTAATTTATTCCCAGGGACGTCATTTATGAAGGGGGGAGGGTGAGAGAAAGAGAGAGAGAGGATAGGAAGAACATCTGCCCTCCCAAAATGATACCCAAGGACATCAGAGAATTAAAAACAAAATCTTTTATGAAATGGGCCCTATTTGGAGATTTATGGAGATAGTTTCTCCTCCCCTCAAAAATTTATTTAATCACCCTGCCCAAAATAAATATGAAATTATGTTCCTATTTATTATTATGCCTAATCATTAAATAAATAACTAATTGTTCCTAATGATTGTCTTCGATGTCCCCAAAGAACGAATTTTTTTGCCTGTGACAATTCGAGCCCCTTTTTTTCCAATATCCGGAACCTCCTGTAAAGTTTTTATTATATACAATATAAAATAATTTTTTTTTAATATGCATTTTGTAGAAAGGAAGACAAAGAGAAGATTCAGGTCAGCAAAATTTATTTGATCAGCAGGGACATTTCTGATCTAGGTTGAGGTTCAGGCTTTTAAGATCAATCAATAAATAATAAAGGTTTTATCTTAATCGATTGATCTTATGGAGGTCCCATAATTTATTTAATCAGGGGCAAGATGTTTCGGTTCTAGATTCGGACTATCATCACTTAAGAAAAATCATTTAATATTTATTGATTGATTAAAAACCTGAAGATTGTCCCAACCTAGAACTGTCTCCTTCCTAATTAAATAAATTATATGACCTCTCTCTGTTTTTACTTTCTGTTCCCTATATATGAAATATGTAGTAAAAAAGTGTTTTTCTTTCTTCCCTCAACTACCTTAGTAGTCTGCTTATTAATTTATTTATCTTACAATAAGTTAGTAGTTGTTCAGCTCTCCTTTACTGACCTACTCTAGACTATATTTGATATAATAAGACAGCTTAATAAACTGAATTTTTGTTTGTATTAAATAAATTTTCAAGTTAGTTTATGTAATTTGGTGCTGTTACGACAGAGTTGGACGGTGAAGGTTTTTATGAAAAAAAAAATACTCTTCTTACCAGAGATAAATTTATTGTGGTTATTCCAATGAAAAAATTGTATTTAATGGGACAAACATCGTAAATATAAAATTTTTTATTAAATAATATTTTTTTTGCACGAAAAATTGACTTCACGATTATTCTTTTCTCTTACGGGTGTCTAATGGTTACCTATTCAATAATTCTATGCTTCACTTTTATTTACAGTAATACGATATTTATTTAAATGACTATGTCATTGTGCATAATATTATTTTCAACTATATCTTATTCAGGGAGGGGATTAATCCTTCCTAAAAAAATAAAAAAAATAAAATAGATTCTCTGACTTTATTATCTTCAAATTACTAGATTCTTTTTTAATATTAAATATATAAATTTAGGAATAACAAATTTTAATAGGCTATATAATAATAATTGACAAAATCTTTAATCAATCTTACCACATTTTAAAATCTGGGGTATATGAAAAATTAAATTAAATAATAATAAAACATATTTTATAGGTAACTATATGTATATATTATAAATGCTTTAAATCTGACCTTCACTAACATCCCATATTTTATGGCATTCATAAATTTCGCTAGATTTTTAAAAATCTCAGGTTTATGTTGAGATACCATAATAAGGTCTTCAAGGTTTTGTGGACATGTGGCTATTTAGTCTTCTGAACCAGTACACGCATTTCGATAAACAAACAGCGATAAGCTGAACTGAGCATAAATCGCCATTGCACACAAAAACAACAGCTCTCATTCACTTCATATACACTAAATCCTCTCGTTCTACTTTCAAGCTATTATTTTTCAACTTTAATAATCGACTTAATTTTTTTCATGTCAACAAAAAAAAAAAAAAAAATCATGATCACGAAGAGCCTTCAAATACAATCCCTAATTTAGGTATTTATCAAGTCTCTTTGAAGCGTTTAAATATATTTGAATTTTCCTTTTTAAAATATTAAACTAGATAGAAACAAATTTATTGATTATAATCGTTGGTTGGGATTTGGCCGGGTTTGTGATGAACTGAGATGATTAAGAGACACGCTATTCACCCAAAAAATTATTACCTATTAAACTACTACTACTAAACCACTCTCCAAAACTATAAATCTTATATATGGCAAGCTGCAATTTTTATTTATGGAAATTGGTGTTCAGTATATCCACCAATTTACTTTAACTACTTTTAAATTTTATTTCCTGGCAGTTGAATTTTCAAAAAAAATATTTCAAGACTTCTAATACAATAATGATTATTTCAAGTACTTTTAGAAAGTACTGGTATTTTAAAAATTACACATTCTTTTTAAAAAATATATATTTTGCTGAATAATAAGTATTTGTTTTTAAAAAGGTGATAGTTTTCAAAAATGCCCCATGATTATTTGTCAATATATCGTTAAAAAAAATATTTTACTTTTATAAAATACTGGCAACAGCTTGTGGGAAATATGCTCAGGATTCCAAGGACATTATCTACTATACTAAGTTGCTATATTTTATCTAATTGATGCCCTGTCTCTTAGAACAGAGTTTTCGTTTTAAATTCCAAAGATCAATGGTGTCTTTCTGAAAAATATAAAATATATACTAATTAATTTAATATAAATAACGATGTCTAATTAGCCTCAGATGCCAAAAAGACTTTAAAATATATATATAATTTTTGAGTATTGGGTTAAGTAATATATTAAATTAATTATTTATCATATATCTTAAAATAAACAAAAAAAAAAAAAATAGTAAATTTAATTTTGATTTTTTTTTTTTTTTTTATTTAAAAATTAAAAAAATTTTGAAAATCAAAAAAGAAAGGCAAAATATTTAAAATATTGATATTTGAAATGATAAAATCGAAATTTTATAATAAATAACCATGGGGCTATTTACAAGCTATAATAGAGGTAGAGAAGTAAAGCTGAGTGTCCATATATTATATAATTGGAATATAATAGAAAATAGATTATTATTTAAATGAATAGTATTATATCCGTTAAATAAAATAAGGTGCTGGGAGAAATAATTTCTCCAAGTTACTTTTAATTGATCCTTAATATTTTGGGGGATGCCAGTGATTTTTTAGAAGATAGAAATTAATTTTTTTTTCCAAAATAGAATTCAAGAAATTATTAAATTTATTTTTATAATACTTATTTATATACCTTATAGTATTCTACTTTAACTCTTGACTAATTGCTATCTTCCATTATTACTTTTCAATTTTTTATTTGTCATTTTAAATTAATTTTCTGGTTTTTTTTTTTTAATTGATTTAACAAATTTTTAATTTTTTGATTTGAATCAATCCCAAGACATCTCCCTATATTTTATAGAAAAATTTCTTTTGGATGCAAGGAGGGATTTTATTTCAAAAACCTCCAATAAGCCACTATATTTTTTTTTTTATATATTTTTATATTTTCTTTTCGTGGACGATCTTTAAAAACTGCCTTAAATCTTCTATAACTGTGGTTCCCAACCTTTTGGTATGCGTACCACTCGCGAACGTCAAGCTACTGCTACAACAAATGAATTAAATAACGAAAAATAAATTACCTATAAAATAATTTTTTTTTGCCTTCAAAATATTTTCAGCTGCCGCTACACATTTATTTGTCTTGCCCAAAATTTACCGGCTTGATGCCAAAAAGGTGGGGAACCACTGTTTTATTAGATTGAATAATTTTTGCCAAGGGGAATATCAAATATATTTGGAAATGTGGATTTTTTTAGTTGAACATGAGTTACCTTAAAATTAAACCATTAATTGAACACGATAACATATGTCTTAAAAAAGAGTTTGTCCAAATTACCTGAAGGACGGGATCTCCAGGGGGTGCCGTGGCACTTCTCCTGAACTGTCTGTGACGAGGCGGCGCCGCCTGCATGGCTGTTGCCCGTTGAGGAGGTACTCCTCTTGCCCTCGACGACGATGTTCGACGTCCACCTCGACCTCTCGGCCGGCACCGATTCGCACATGCACTCTCAATTTTTTTTTTATTATTATAGTGAGCAAAGCTCGCTACTTACTATTATAGCAAGACTTTCTCTCCTATGGAGGTTCGGCCAGAGACTGGCGGCCCACCGGAGCCGGTTTCAAGCTGAAAGGACCTCGCGAGTGAGGCGGCCTCTCTACTACAGCCGGAAATCAACAACATCAACACCGCATGACATTTCTTTATAAAGTCATTAAAAGAATAAGATATCTTAATCACATTAATATAATTTATGCTAGCTACCTTGTTTTTAAATTTTTCTAACAGTTCAATTTTTGTTAATTACACAATTTTTATTTTTTTATCTAGTTCAATTCATTGGACCGCATTGGTGTATTTAAAGGGAAAACAGAGCCAGCCTTCACCTAACCCAAATAAAATATTTTTGCCAAGTATCGTATGGATCAAACCTCCCTCTCCCATCTATTCCAAACTATTGTAGCGCGACTTCAAAAATTGTTCCATCTGTACCCAAAGTCTATTTATATTTAGATTTTATAGATGCTAGTCAAAAAGTTGATTTTTTGTCGAGACGCCCCGTAAAGTCCACTTCTGATTCGCTGTCATGTATTCCTATGGGCTAGCACTAATTAGAGCCGGACGCATTGTGACGGAATTTTCTTTCTCTTAGTAACACGGATTTTTAAAAAATTCATTTTCCTTGCCAGTAGGAGTAAAGTCATCTTTGACTTCCAAGGCACAATGGTTCGCATGAAATCCTAAGAGATAAAATTTATTTAAAATTGAATACCAATTAATTTAAATTAATATCTATATACATGCATATATATGTAGACTCCGAAGCCGAAAAGTAGAAAAAGTGGGAGTAGTTTTTTATGGCAGATTTTTTAAAAAATTTAATTTAAATCATTTTAGGCTGCTTAAGGCCATTATGACTATGATATACAATTATATATTAAAGATATATTCCGTATCAATTTCTTCCGACGGGCATTCAAAAGCCTTGTTCCTGGGCCGCCCATCCATCCGAGGTTCAGTGTTGCATGGCTTTGCTTATCAATAAAGATGTTGGTGTCTGTTGTTTTTCTCTCGGCCAGACGCGCCTAAATCAGAATTATCCCAAAGAAAGACCTTCCTATTTTTCCTTAGATAAGATTTTATAAGCGTAAATCAATAAATCAAATATATCTTAATGAGCATAATTTGAATTAATTAATTTATAAAAATAAAATTAAATAATGACAAAAATTCAGGGTGATATTTGAATTTCCGCGAAAAATTTGATAGAGCTAGAGCAACGTTTGACGGCCAATGTGTGGTTGATGACAGCGTTTGATTATCTGACTGAAGAATTGCAAGTTGGCCCAACGACTGTTTGTGGAGTTTGCCTTTTCTCAAATGAATTGGCACTGAAATAAATAAATAAATTATAGTAATACAGTAAATGACAAGAATATTCGTGGAAAATATATTTTTGCACAAGTAATTGTAAACTTAGGTTTTATTTAACTTTTTTGTTTTTTGAAATGTCATTTTTGACTGGCAACTTCCAGAAACAAGGTTCTCCAAGTTGCCACCAGGAGTGTTAGTAAAGGACAACCATATTCCCTCAAATGTCAAAATTATCTAATTAATAATCCATTATTAATAATAATTGTTTATTCTAGAAATCAACCATAAATACATATGATCATGACATGAAGGAGTTATATTAAGTTAATATTTATTAGGTAAAGTTAAGTTTTGAAAAATAAAAAATGTTTTCTGTAAGTTTGACATTTTATTTTAATATAATAACTTTTCTTTCAGATTATATAAAATTGAAGAAAAAATGTTTAATTCCGAATCTAGTAAAGGTAATTTTCTCGAGCAAACCAAAGCAGCAAGACAAGAGAGAGCTTTTGAAAAGAAAAGAGAAACAGCAGCGATTGTAATACAATCTCATATAAGAGCCTGGCTTGCAAGAAAAACATTTACTAAAAGAATCCTGTAAGTTCCTATTGTTATTTTCTTCAACCATAATATTAAAATATTAGTAGAAAGAATAGAAAAAAAATTTCGCTCCCAAATGAATCGATGAAAATTTGTATCAAAAGTAGTACGGTGAATGAATGTTTTTAATCAATTAATCCATCGTGGGACGTTAGAAGATGAGATATCCAAAAACCCGCTGCTGAAAATTTTTATAATTTGGTGATAATAATTAGTTATTAGATAAGTTTTTCAATATTCATGTCAATGCGTTAAGTTATTCAATTCTCTAAGAATTGAATGAATTATTCATAATAATAATAATTCTTATAGTTTTCAAAGAGAGAAATAGAGTCACTGAAACGGGCGAAGTAGAGACCACTTAGAAATATTTTATCTATTGATTAATCTTATTCTCTCCGTTTTTCTAGATATGAATTTGATCAGCTTATTCCAGAGGAAGAAGTTAGTGAGCTTAAGCCTGCATTACAAATTTATCAAACAGCTTGTCGATTACTATTAATATGGAAAAAAGATAGAGATAAACAACGATTTGAAGCTCTTTGCAGGTAATCTTATATATTCTTATATTTCAAAAATACAATTTTTTCATTCTCAAAAATCTTTTTGGCTTATTAATAAATTAATAATAATAAATATCTTTCATTACTCACCCCATCTTTTTAAATTTTTCTTCCATTGACTTCGACCCAGGGATTCTGACTAGAACATTAGAATTAAAAATATTAATCTAAAAAAATAAATGTATAATTATAATTGTTGGACTCCATTTTTCATTCATCCCTTTAATATCTAGCGCCTATATGCTATTAAAGAAACAAATGACTGTTTATTATCATTTATTCTTATATTATTTCAGATACTTGGTGGCAAGTTTAGAATCAGAGTCAACTAAACTAAGTTATATTGGCGTTGCCTTAAATAAGGAACATTCTTTAAGATGGATATCACACATGAAAGCTGTTCTCTGGAGATGCTGTCTTTATTTAGAAGATCTTAGACCTGATTTGCCTTCTGATATGCGATCTGTTTTATTGCACTTACATACTTTAGTTGCCTTCACAGCGACTAACACTTGGGCAGTTTTGAGAAGCAAACAAATGGAAATCCTGAAGCCAGGAATGAATCAACTCTGTGCCAATGTTATGGGACATCTTTTTACAAGAGGATTCTATTTAACCCTACGAGTAAGTATTTTTCTTATAAAAAAGATGAAAAATTAAGATATCGATTCTATTTTAATTAATTAAAAAATCATGTTTTGGCAATAATGCCGAACTGTCAAGTCTGTCATGCTTATTGCTTCCTATATACATCCTAATTATTAACTGATTATGAAAAAACTTGATATTTATGTTTATTTTGTCTCTTTCAATCTAACTTTCCCGATCTCTACACTACTATGAATTTGTGTTCCCTTCAGCCTATATTTTTAAACAAAATTAAATTAAATTAAAAATATATTTCAAATATATGAAAAAATTTTTTCTCTAAATTAAATTTATGATTTTGTATATTTTTATTTGCAGTCAGTTCTTTTACGAGGACTTGGACGTGCAAAGGTGACACTGAAACATGTTTCATTGTCAGCTTTGATGACTCTCGCTCTTCGTCCACTTATTTCTTCAGGCTTTACTGAAAAATTAATGACCATGTTTTTAATACATATAATGAGCATTCCTGGATTACTCCTACATCTTAACACCATCTCTCCAGAGGTATTTATTAAAAATATATATAGTTTTCTAATTTTGTTTCTCGTTTACAAATTGATTAATTTTTTTACAGGTGATTAATATTTTGGCAACTCATGAAATTTTATCAAAATCTTTGAATCTACTTGATACTGAACAAAATACAAGGATTGTCTTTAATGCTCTTGAGGGTAATTACGCTCTCTGTTTATTGGGCAATATAATTCATTCAGCCTATTTGCAACGAGATACTGCTCTTCCAAGTCTTTACTATCCTACATTTACGGTATTTTATCATTTTTAAATGTTAATTTACGTTTTAATTTTTAAGATTATCTAATTTGATTTAATTACTTTAATCATTTTTTACTTTCTCTCACCTATATATGTAATATATAGTGAGAAAGTATTGCAATCGCAAAAAAAATCGAAGTCCAGATTTCAACAGAAATACATGTTTTGAAGCCTCAAAATCTAAAACAATGGACTTCATAAAATGGTCAGTTCTCTCTAAAATTTTTTCAAAAACGAAGAGGTCGAGGCTGAAATTTTATATTTAAGCTAGGTGCTCGTCGCTTGCACCTCGAAACTTTTGAATAAAATCGGCCAATGGCTACTAGTACTTTACTGTTGTACTTTTTTTTTGATTTACTCAAAATTCTTTCTAACGCTTTTGATTAAAATTCATAAAACCATTATTTATTAGATGATCTTTGAAATATATTAATTCATATTGTCCCCAAAATTGTTTGGGGCCCACATTACTCTTGTACGTTTTAGGTTTTTTGTAATTTTCTCCTAAACTATTTTAACGATTGATTAAATTGTCAGTACATATAATAAATTAACTAATCTCTATTATTAATAAGTATTAATTATTTTCCATTTCAATATAATGGAGGGCCCTCAATTTAGGATTTAAGAATCCCATAGGGTCAACTCGTTGCATTGGTAACATATTATTATTATTAATCCCTCTGATAATTTTTTTTTAGATGACGAAAAGACAAAAAAAAAATATATGGCATATTTATTTACATCCATTGGTATCCATTTGATAGAAATAAATTTTCATCTGCTGCTTGGGATCCGAAACATACCACCCCGTCACACCGGATTTTTTACTATTAGGAATAGTCTGATTTGTCCTTAGTAAAAGTTACATACTCTGATAAATTAGGAAACTTCATTGGAATTTCTTATAATAATAATATTCTGTATTGGGACGTCTCTGTAATAATAGATAAAACCATAGACCACGATCTCTTGCAAATTGATAAACGGCCACACTTGTAGATGGGTTCCTCTATCTAATAACATCTTTAAAACTGTAAGGAGAAGGAAGGAAAATACTAAAATTTGGCCAAGGAACTCAATTCACTGTAGTGACAAAATAGTCCCAATTACCGTATAATTCCCGGATAAGGAGTGTCATTAGCAAAACTAATGTGGGTCAAGTGTGGTTCTCCTCTTCAACCTTGAGCCTAATCCCAGAAAAAAAAAGAAAAGAGATAGGTAAAAATTTACTAGCGCCTATGCAGTAAGCGCAACTTTTCATAACAATAATAATTTCTTATATTGTAGATTAGATTGAAACTAGGGTTATCCCTTAGCCCAAAGAGTTTTTTTTTCTATAATTTAAAAATGAATTCAGAAAAAAAAAATACGACTATAAGTGCTCTATATGGGGTATTCCTGAGGAGCAAAATTTTCTTAATTTGATTCTCATTGTTGTTTAACCCCTCCGCACATATCTATCATTTTTTGTTTATAAATATATAATTTTGTTTTTTAAAATTACTTTTAAGATAATTTTTTTATAATTTTCTTACAGCTTGTAATAACACGTTTGTTGGAAAGCTGTCAACATTATGTCGTAAATAAACAATCAAATCTGACCCATTGGCATCCTGTACTTGGCTGGTTTGCTCAAAGTATGGATTCAGCTCTTCAGGATGCTATGCCCCATCTAAAGGTATATTATTAAAATAAAACTAATGTAATTATTTAATTAAAATTTTAATTTAATTTCAGATCCAATTGTATCTTTTATGGAGTGGTCCAATGGTTTCCGTTCTCCTTGGACAAAGTCTTGCTGAGTTAGTCGAGCCAATTCATGAATCTCAAGGAAATGAAAGTCCTCAGGTGATCATTTTTAAAACAATCTAAATTTTATTTTCTTAATAACAGTATAACTTGAACTAGATAAATTTAGCCTTCAAGCGCTCAACCCAACATAGCTTCGAATCTGCTTCGTCGCGCTTTAGATCATCGAGCAACGCGAGCCGCTGCAGCGGCTGCAGCTGCTGCCAAAGGCCATCAACGCCGTCTCGGCTCCTCTGAATGCACCAAAATCGCTCTTCTTTGTTCCCTTTACCAAACAGCTCTTTCAACACTAACCCAACTTAAACTCGATATTTTAACAGGTATTATAATTTTCTTCAGGATTTATTTTAACAAAATTTTATTAAATAATATAATTTAAATTAATTAAAACAAACATTTAGGCAAAAACTTTTGATTATTTTTATTAATGCAAAATGTTAAACTGATTTTGTGATTGACTTTTTTATGCTTTAAAAAATAAAAGAAGACTCCGAGGAGGAGACGTTAGGGTGTTGCTATTCTACACAGGAGATCGGTGTTCCCATCCCGGGAATGGTCGAATTTTTTCATTAAATAAAAATATTTAATGTAAACAAATCCTCAAGTTTGCCCTGGATTGGAATATTGGATTCCACCACAAGGCAACTCTACGAGAAGAGGGAGTTGCTCTGACTCCCCGTCCCGTGGAAGGGACGATAAGAAGGATTCCCTCTCAATAATACACTCTTAACAAAGAGTAGGCTACACGCCGATGCTGAGAGAGTCTCTTCTCACACTAGAACATCCTCCCTAGCATAGACTATGGTGTAAATGAAAAGGACCGGATGGAATTAGATATAGGACTAGATAGTTCGAAATAAATGAAGCAAGGCGAAGGAATTAGAGATAGGAAATCAAGTAACTTCACGGGGTGCCAATAGATGGCTATGAACTAAGGTCAGCTGAGTTTCAGGTGTGTGTGTCTCCGTACTTGAAAGGAAGTGCTTTCGAGTACGGAGACACACACGGGTAAATAACAGGGACCCGGGAGGTAGAACTATACGGTCCGAATGGAATGAAAAGAAAATAAAAAAACATCTTTTTATTTAACAATGGAGAAAGGATAGCTAGCTACGATATAGCATTAGAGCCCCTACGATTATAAAACTAAAGCTTGAGTATGAACTCAAAAGACAAAGCATGGAGTCAAATTGCAGAGTTGTTAGTTTGTTGTGTATTTAATATACAAAAAATGCTTTTATATAAATGCCAATCAATGCCTATCAGCTTTTATATAGTCCAGCTACTTGCTCGAGTGACAAAATTGTCAGAAAAATATACAATATACTAACAACTCTGCAATTTTGAATCAATACTTTGTCTTTTGACTCTCTAAATGGACTGATGATGGCATTAATAAATTAAAGCCGAAATGTCTTAAAACTTAGAGATTTCATCCTTGACTCCCTGCTTCTTCCTTCATGGTTAAAAACAACAGCCACCTCAATAATTCACAATTTTTTTTATTTACTAAAATGAATACCTGCAAAATAAAAAATTATCTAATAAATTAATGACAATTAATTAATAATAATTAATAATAATTCAAGTATAAAATAAAAAATTATGCCAATAAAAAACCTCCCCCAGGCTTTAACTTGATTTCTAATTCATTTATATTAGGGACCAAGTTGCAGATTTCTGCAATCTAATAAAAATGAAACATGCAGTTTTTCTGACTTTTTGTCCTAGAACTGAAGACATATAAAAACTCAGCTCACTAAGAGATTTAAAATGGCGTATCGTTTAACCGCCCAATTGAGTTGATGGACAGGTGACCCGATCGCTTAGAAAATGTATAGTGCACATCTCCGGACTGATTATATGGTCAATTCATTTGGGCAATTATGCAATGTTAAATGACAACAATTTCACAATTTCATTATAAGAATCTTGAATCTAACTGATAGATAGAAATTTATAGGGAAATTGTTGAGATGATCAGAGCTGAGGGCTTTTCTTAATCAGGTTGGCAAAAATATACCGATTCAGACAATGACCTCAAATTTTTTATTTTATTTTTTTTCTGGAAATATCAGACGAAAATTATTTTTTTAAATTAATTTGTAACTTAAACGAATTGCAAATTGATTATGGAAAAAATTTTTATTACTAAATATAAATAAAATAATGGTTAAATATAAAGTTGTTGGTTCCGCAGCCCACGGAATTTACTTAGAATTGTTTGTTATATTTCAGTCTCTTTTAAGCTCTAAATTCGCTTGCTTCCTTGCTTGTCTATTCATTTGACAAATAAATAATTGGAATTTAATTTTGAAAAACAATAAAATAATTACATTTTTTAGGACTTTGTTATCAAGACCGCATCCTTTATAATTTATGGCAATTTCTATCCACTCTCGGACCACATTGTGGACTAAAAGCTTTCCTAGAGCTTTTGGCAACTCAAACTAAGTGTGCTTCCCCTGAACTAAATATGCTTGTGCTCTTCTGTGACTGCATGACTCATTACGTCACGTAAGTTGCTTCTTTTCAATATAATTAAAAATTGATTATTGAACATTAATTTGCTTTTTCAGCATTTTGGATGATTTAGAAATGTATGAACAGCAAAAGCCCTTTAAATTAAATGATTTCACTCAAATGGCATATTTCCTTAATAATTTTCTTTATAAAGCAGTCAACGGAAATCTTTTTGGTAATTATTCTTTTTATTTTTTTAGCACATTACCTTATTTTATTATTTGTTTGTTTAATTTTCAGATGTAAAAACACTTCACGCAAATTCTCTCTTTACCATGGCTCATACTCTATTAATGGTACTCTATCGGCGGGATTGCCGACGATCATATACCCCTGAAAACCACTGGCTTATCAAAGAAGTGCGAGTTAGCACCTTTATTAATGATTTAGACAAGGGGAAAAAAAATATACAGGTACTTTTAGTAATAACTTTTTCAAAATAATAATTCATATTCATAAAGTCTTAAAAATATTTTTGAAAAAATCAACTCAGAGCCCGAAAAGTCATTAAAATTCCTACTACTAAATTTGAAATAGAAAAATTTTGATAGTATATAGATCTTTTAGTCTGTACATATGTTTCTGAAGAGAAACTTGCTCATACTTAAGTAAATTTAAAATCTTTTCTACTGAATTAAAGCCTACCTTTCGTTAAATTAAAATCTTTTATTTATTTATTATATCAAATTTATTTTTAATATTTATAATTTTATATTTCAGACTCTTTTACAAAAGATGCCTCATATAATTCCACATAATGAACGTGTTCAATTATTTAGAAAATATGTTGCCAATGAAAAAACAGTTTTGGGCCTAACTGAATCTGCCTGTGCAAGTGCCACTTCTACGCTTATTACAGTTCATCGGTAAATTTGTATTTTAAATTTATTTGTAAAAGAGGGCATTTTTTAATTCCAAAAAATTTCTATTATTTTATTTTGCATATTTCTTTGCAAATAAAAACTTTGAAACTCTTCAAACAGATCCCGAATTGTAGAAGATGGTTACAGACAACTTGCACTTCTTCCTCCGCAAGCCCTTAAAGGCGTTATTCGGGTTCGTTTCATAAATGAACAAGGACTCGATGAAGCCGGCATTGATCAAGATGGTGTTTTCAAAGGTTAATTATTCACAAACAATTTAGATTAATTTCTTTATATTTAAATTAAAATAATATTCTTTTTCTTTTAGAATTTTTAGAAGAAACTATAAAACGCGTTTTCGATCCTTCGTTGAATCTCTTTCGTGTGACAAGTGAAGAACGACTCTATCCTTCACCAACATCCTATCTTCAAGATAATCACCTTCAACTTTTCGAATTTGTTGGTCGAATGCTTGGTAAAGCTGTTTATGAAGTGAGTTAGAAAATAATTTGAAATTATAACTAGGAATCACTGGACTCTAAGTAAACTGGAACGGTTATAATTATAATTTTTCAATGGAAAGCCACGAAGACAAAGATAGCAGTCGGATGACATCTCGGCCCTTTTGTCTTATAGTTTAATTTTTTTTTTAATATCTTGGGCGTTTGAGCTTTCTGATATAGACTTTAAACGATATACTATATATTTACGTTACGTATGCATTATCCAGATATATTTATACCAATTAAATTGATTTAAATATTTTTTCCTCGGAGTGCTTGGGATCCAACCTACACCCCTTGGCTTTTAAAGTTATCAACAATTGACATATAATTGTTCATTTCACTTGGACTGTATAGGCCCACCTACCGTAGTCCCTGTTTATTTACCCGAGGTGCCTTCGTGCACGGAGACATACACCTCAAACCCAGCCGACCTCTGGGCATAGCCATTTATCGGCACCTCGTTAAGTAACTTGATTTCCTAACACTAACTCCTTCTATATACATTTCTAGCTAGCTAACTACTCCTATAACTAATTCCACCCGGTCCCTTTATTCCAACCTATTCTATGCTAGAGAGGATGTCCTAGTTGAGGAGGGACTCTCTCAGCACCGGTGTATAGCCTATTCCTTGCGAAGAGGGCATCATTGAGAGGGAATCCTTCTTTACGTCCCTTCTCTAGGACGGGGTGTCACAGCAAATCCCTCTCCTCGTAGCGTTGCCTGAGGGATCTGGGCTGTGGTGGTTCCAATCCAGAGCATACTTGAGGATTTTTTTACATTAAATATTTTTATTTAATGAAAAAATCCTTTTGCCTGGGATGCGAACACCGATCTCCTGTGCAGAACGGCAACACCCTACTGATTGCTCCACATAGTCCTCATCAACAACTGACAAATGCCAATAAAGATATTGATATCTTTAACCTCTGTCGGCTTCGTGGAGGAGAGACATGTTCAAGAATGTTTAAGTGATTTCTATCTTTACCTGTATGGCTGACTTTTGTTGATATACAAACTTATTGTCCGGATTATACTAAACAGCCACTAGAGATGTCATGAGAGTGCTTATCTCTCTCTATCGTTGGTAAGCATCCCAGTTTAGTAGTAGGAGTAATCTAATAAGGTTATTTCATGGATTTTTATAGGGTATAGTGGTTGATGTTCCTTTCGCTTCATTTTTCCTTTCCCAAGTTTTGGGACAACAACACCAAGCATTATATAGTTCAATGGATGAATTGCCATCTCTAGATCGTGATCTATATAGAAGTCTTACATTCATAAAACATTTACAGGTAAATATTTTGATTTATTTAAAAAAAAAATAAATATTCTTAATTTTCAATTAGCCCTTAATTAATATTTGAGACCTTTTGACTCGCACACTCTTTAAGCTAGACGCACAATTAAGGCTGCATCGCACTACAAAAGTGCATTCTAATGTACGATATTCTTTAAGAATATATGATAGATTCCATGCGGATTTTTGCCCGAACCGCCCTAGTGTATGCACTTGGCTAAACAACATGAATTGATATTTATAATTTTTATTTATATCTTAGGGTGATGTTCACGAACTGGATTTGACTTTTTCGGTTGATGAAGATTGTTTAGGAAAATTAGTAACACACGAACTGATTCCTGGTGGAAAACTCATTCCTGTCACAAACGAAAACAAGTAAGAGAAACTTTTTATAAATCTATATATATATATATATATTTATTGAACCTTATACTTAAACTTAAACTAATGAAAGGAAAGATCTCATAATAAATATGTATAAATGGAAAAATGTTATGAATATGTATGTAGCTATTTCTAAATTATTATTTCACATTTTAATAGATTAGATTATTTAATTTTAAAATGTTGACTTTTTTTATTAAAAATTTTTATTTCCTTTCTTTTCAGAATTAATTATATTCATTTAATGGCACACTTTCGTATGCACACTCAAATTAAAGAGCAAACAGCAGCATTCATTCGAGGATTCCGATCCATTATAAATCCAGAATGGCTAAGTCTTTTCTCAACTCCCGAGGTAATATTATAGGTAGTCATTTCGTTTTTTCGTTTCCATTTCTTCAACAAATTATTTAGAAAAAAATTAATAAAGGTCCCTTAGATCACTTACTCATCAAGCGCATGCATATCCAGTAAACAATTTTAAATGGTCACTATACCCACCGAACATATTTTTTTATACACCCTGTATACAATATAATTAATTTTAAATTTGG
The DNA here is from genome assembly GCA_010014785.2 of Anisolabis maritima. Taxonomy (NCBI): domain Eukaryota; kingdom Metazoa; phylum Arthropoda; class Insecta; order Dermaptera; family Anisolabididae; genus Anisolabis; species Anisolabis maritima. Next base: position 2,864 of record JAAAKE020089855.1, on the reverse strand, counting down.
CGAAGAATATTTTGAAAAATCATTATCTAAAAGTTTTGTGGCGAGATTTTTTATACCTTTCATTTAATTCTTGGCAAATAATTGAATTTCTTTCCTAATTCATTTGATTTTTATATTTTAGTTACAACGCCTCATTTCTGGAGATAATGTTCCTCTTGATTTACGTGATTTGCGCCGACACACTCAATATTATGGAGGTTTTCATGATTCTCATCGAGTCGTCTGTTGGCTTTGGGATATTTTAGATAGAGATTTTAATGATCACGAACGGCGATTATTTCTTAAGGTATTAAAAAAAATATATAATCATAAATAATAAATTACCTTAATTTTTTATTTTAGAAAAGAAAAAATTTTACCTTTTTCTCCATAGTTTCCTTTCCTTTTTTTATTTTTTTTCAGAGACAGAATTTTTTATTTCAATATCTTTTTCTCTTAAAAAAATTCATAGATAAACGTGAAACTATGCGTATAAAAAGAAATAAATTTTTCTTATGTAAAATATTGTAATAAAAAATTAAATTCGATTCACCATGTATAAAATACAAAGTTAATTTTATTTTTTTTCTTGAATCCTTCCAATAGTTTGTCACGAGTTGTTCGAAGCCACCACTTTTAGGATTTGCCCATTTGGAACCTCCATTCTCGATTCGATGTGTTGAAGTTGGCGATGACGAGGACACAGGCGACACAATAGGTTCTGTAATACGAGGATTTTTTACAATCCGTAAAAAAGATCCACAACATCGCCTTCCCACTAGTTCAACATGTTTTAACCTGCTCAAGTTGCCAAATTATCAGCGAAAGAGCACTCTTCGAGAAAAACTTAGATATGCCGTCTCAAGCAACACAGGATTTGAACTTTCCTAACATCGACTTTGTGAGTATTACATCGAACATATCCAAACTCACTCCTAATTCACTAGGGAAGAGGTCAGGTTTTGAATGAAGTTGTAGTTATATTAAACGTTAATGGTTTTTTCTTTCTTATTATTGTTTTTATCTACTATGACTGCTCTTTTTTCAGGTCAGTCCATTTTTTGGCCTTTTATTTTCTCCAAACAAACAAAACGGCAATCTAGTCGCGAGCCTGCGTCATTTAGCCATCAAGCAATTTCTCTCAAAGTGTGCCTCTAGCAGCCGATGCTTTTGGTTTGGGCCATTAAGAAAGTAAATTTTTTTTTATAATTTTTTTGATTGAAAAAAATTAATTCATACTATAAGTATATAAAAATTATATCCCTTTTTGGTTAAACAATGAAAGGAATATTTGCCAAAGATTTTAATTTAAAATTAAAGCATTACATTCAAGTATATCTATATATCCATATGAATATACGTATATATTTTGGCAAAAAGAACTGGTTAGTAAGTAATAAGCTTTCTAACCAGTTATCTATAAAAAGTGAGTCAAGAGGATAAGGAAATATTTGGAAAGAAATTTTGAGTCATTGTAACTTACTCCTTTTTTTTATGAGATGTTTTTGTAATGTTATTTTAAAAGTTGTATTGTATATATTTGTAAAATGTTATTTTGTAAAATTTTATATATTTTGAGGTTGGCCTCTGGCTCCCGGCTTAATACATAAAAAAAAAAAACTATATGAACAAATACCGTAACCAAGGAGGAATATTTATCTAAATTTGAAAAACTTTTTTCTCTAAAACACTGTAGATATAAAGATTTCAAGTACAACTATTTTATATTATAATGACCCAAAAATACCTATATTGTCTCTCTCTCCTTTGACTCGCCATATGTATATATATAATAGTGTTGTCCTTATGTATGGTTAAAAAAATACATTATTCTTTATATCTTGGCTCCTAGATGGGTATCTGTAAAATTTGTCTTCTCAGATAAGGAGATCGGCCTCGAGAGGGTTGAAATAGACGTAGCTAAGCGTCATGATTTTCGATGTTTTTCTAAAAACAACTGTATTAAAAATTTTTCTAGTGCCGATTCTGAATCTATCTGAACCTTTTTCTCTATCACATCTACTTTTTCCACAAATCGGGTTTTATGTTTTCTTACTCTACTCAAATTGTCGTAGACAAACAAAGACAAGAAATTACTTCTCTGGCCCAAAATGTTTTTGGGCGGAAATTGGAGATTAAGACAAAAATTGGTCTCAACTTAAAATTTGCAAGTTGAAGACAAAACCCTAGCCGAAATTTTTATTTTAAAACCAAACCTAGTTTCAGCTCTTTCCTACTAAAGCACAGCGAAAAGAATATTTCAAAGAAATTCTTCTTAGAGACAGACATATACTCTCCGGAAAGGGCCACGAACCTAGAATCTTAATTACTGTCTGTCTGTCTGTCTGTCTGGGTATAAAAAAATGTAATGTATCTGGGGCGGGGGACTAATAAGATTCTGCGATGGCAACTTGAAATATTAAAGAAAGCGTTTGTTAATCTCCAAACTTGAAATTTTTTACATGTTTTCATTTATCTTTTTAAGATATAAGTAAGAAAGAATACCAAAATAGATTGGTTATTATTTATGGGTCTCAAGAAAATTAAAAAAAGTAAAAATATTAGAAATGTGTGAAAGGAGAAGAATTCAGCTAGTAAGGTAGCCTATATCGAAATAAAACTAATATGTGAAACTCTCTTTAGTTAAATACTGCTATTATTAATCACTAAAGCTGAAATGAGCATCAAAAAATTAAAAAATATAACACCTTTACAAAAAATATATAAAAATGTTTATGAGATATAGCTGGGCAGATCATTTTGGGTAGGGGTTCGCAGAAAAAGAAAACCAACCGCTTTTCTCAGGTCACTATACACCACTTTATTCACCAAATATTTCGGCCATATATATATAAAAAATAATAACTGAATGTATATAGCTCAAT
>JAAAKE020089844.1:0-21075 GCA_010014785.2 Anisolabis maritima | reverse complement strand
CAAAAGTAAATGGACAACCTATATCTTTGGTTTAATTATAACATAATTACATGATATCCGAAAAAAAAAAATAAATTTAATAATAGGTAAAACATTATAACATTATGAAATTTGATGATTTTAAATTTAATGTAGCCATCTTAAGAGATCAAGGTTCCAGAGAAGAAATATGATTCTGATGTGGAACCAAGTTATCTTCTTATCGTTCGTAATATCGATATCAAAAGTAATAGAAATTGCAAAACGCAATGTTCTCATGATAATGTACGATTTTTGGGCGTTTTTAGAATTTACATTATGTTTTTTCCCCTAAATGACGCTATTGCTAGTAAGTATGGATGGATGGTCCAATTCTTAAGTACATAAAAATAATAATGATTGATAGAATCAGAGAAATAAATGTATTTATTAAAAAGGAAAATGTAATGAAATTAAATGAAAGTTACCTTAAGAAAAAATTTCCGTTTGTAAATAAAATAGAGGTCCAAAAAATAAATAAATAAAATTAATTAATTGTTCTTTTATGTGTAATTATTTCGCTTCTATTTCAAAACTCATCAAAGAACTTGTTTAAAATTAAATGCAGAGCTAAAAGAAAAAATACAAATTTATTTATTTTTTAAAATATTAGAATTAAAAAAAAAACATTTATATCCATTTTGTTATTTTAATTTATTTAATTTAATTTATACAATTTCTCCCACAAATAAATATCTATCACACCTGACAGTGAAGATTGGTTAACAAGTCTTAATTAATTATTATAATTAACCACAATAGCAGGGATGATTAGATTAAAAACACCTTAAATTGTTTTTAGAATGAGGTTTCGAGAAAAATGCCAAAAAATTATTGCATTGCATTTATGGAATGAAATTTAAAAAAATGTTAAGCTAAATATGATTATGAAAAAATAATAGAATTAATTTATTTAATATTTAACTAAAAATCCTATATGATTTTGATTCTTATACTAAACATTCATTCTCTTTAGAATCATTCATTCATATAATCATAAATAATTTTAACCATTTTTTTGAGATGTATGATATACATATTCATGTATATATATATATAATTTTATAAACTATCTATGAAATTTTTTTAAAGAAAAAATTCAAAAGTTATTTATCTTAAACATCTATTATTTAATAAAAAATTTTTTTCTCATCTCGAATTTATTTAATTAATTTTTATTTTTCTATTAAAGTTCATTAATTATAAAGAAATATATTTTATGCTATATTAAAATGTTATAATAATAGTAATAATAATAATAATAATAATAATAATAATAATAATAATAATAATAATTAAAATATTTGTTTGTTATCAAAAGAATAGTGTTTTAAAAATCCATCATTTTCTGTCGCCTAAATAAACTATATTCTTGTGCATGATTCTTTAAGCAATGTTTATACACCATCGCAGACCTAGCGTAAGTGTTCGGGCAGAAACGGCATTTATAAGGCCTTTCGCCAGTGTGTTGTCTGAAATGGGCAACAAGATATTGTTTTAATTTAAATCCTCTATTACATATCATACATTGGAAGGGGAATTCTTCATTTTTACCACCAGAAACGCCTCTTTGTTGTTGTTGCTGTGAAAGTGATGGTTGTGGTGGCATTTGTGGTTGTAATTTTGGGGGATGATCCATAATATCGTCATCATCGTCAAGGAGATCTATATCATCATCGAAATCATCTTCTATTTCTCCCATTGGGTTTAGTTGATTCATTATTCCATAATTACTAGCAGATTGTGATGGCATTGTGTGACGTCGTGAGGTGGAAGTAGAGGGGGGCGTGTTGGCCCAAGCCGGTTGAGTACGGTTCATCATGCTATGTGAATGAATATGCCGTTTCAAGTTAGCCCTATTAGAGAACTGTTTCGAACAAATATGACAGACATAGGTAGTTACTGGAGGCATTTGTGGCACGGGCACAGGTGGGTGTGCTTTAGTACGATGAGTAGCTAATGCTTTCTTATTTAGAAATTCTCTTGGACATTGGTTGCATGTATAAACTTCATCTTGATATAGTGAGGACGTGCTAATCTCATTCTTTGATGGTAAAGGGTCTATTGTTGAAGAATCTATATTATTTATTTGATTCTGTTGTATTGTTGAAGTTGCTGTCGATGTCGATGGGGTTGTTGAGGAAGGTTGTTGATTAGTCAATGGAGAAACTGATCGTTTTCCAGTTTTTGCTGCCCGAGAGGGCATAGTTTTTGTTTTAAATACTTGTTGGCAGAAATTGCGATGTGTATACAAATTCACCTTAGAGGTGAAATTTTGTCCGCATAATTGACAAGAATACAATTGTCCAGTGGGTTTTTTTGCTGCTGATGATTTAAAATGATAATTCTTATGTAACTTCATCTTTACAGCTTGATCAAATGTTTTTGCACAAATTGGACATTTATATTCGGATTTAATTTTATCTAATGGTATTAATGGCTCTTGTTGTTGTGACTGTGGTTGTTGTTGTTGTGAAGGTGGAGGAGTTTGAGATATCGGTGTTGGAGTTAGAGATTTTTCTTTTTGTTGTAATTGTGTATGTTGCTCTGATTGTTCTGTTTGTGGTTCATTTCCTAAAGATGGGTCTTCATTATATTTCATTTGTTGTTCACGTAATAAATGTCTTTGATGAGCTCGTAGATGAGAATGTAAATTTTGGCTTCTATTAAAATGTTTGAAACAAATATGACATTTCAATTTCTTTTTTTTCGTTGCAATCTGTTGAGGATTTTTCGTAATAAATCCAAGTTTTCTTTGATGTGAACGCATATGTTCCAGATAATTATGTCGTCGATTGAAAACTCGATAACATACAGGACATTGGAAATTATTATTTTCCAAACTAGGTTCACGATCCAAAATTGGAGGTTGCTGTTGCTGTTGTTGGGGTTGTTGTTGTGATTGCGTGTGTTTTTGTTGAAGTGGTTCAATTTCTGGTGGAGGATTCATATGTTGAATAGTCATATGTTCATTCAAATGCTGGGCATGTTTAAACACTCGGAAACAAACATTACATTCATAGCTTTCTTCTTCTCCTTCATCCATTTGATTCTTTTCATTAAAGTTTTCTATTTTAGGTACCTGCTGAAGTGGATTTTTGGTTAGGCCGCACACACGTTTATGTTTTGCCAGGGCATTCAATGTATTATAGGAATTCCCACAAGCGCTACAATTATATAATTTTAATAATAAATGTGATCTGCGGTGTTGATTTAATTGGTCCATATTAAAAAACACCTTGAGACAAAGAGGGCAAGAGTAATGTCGAGTTTTTGGATGAATATTTTGATGCTCAATCCATTCCTGTTCATTACTAAAAACAGTTTCATTGTTGCATCTGATACAGGGAAAATGTTCAGGCATTACATGTTTCTCCTCTTTATGACGTCTTAATTGAACAGGAGTAAGAAAACGGTTCATGCACACTTGGCAAGTATTTAATTTTTTACCACGATGAATTTTATTGTGTTGATATAATTGTTTTGGTCCTGAAAATGATTTTGGACATAATGAACATTTAAATGATCGCATTGATGAATGCATTGCTTTCATATGTCCATTTAATAAATCTTGATCGAAAAATGATCGTTGGCATATTTGGCAAAAATATTTATTTTTCATGTTTGGTTTAATATCGACTTCTTCAGTAAGGAGAGGATCTTCCTCCTCCAAACCCAAGTCTTCTTCTAATTCTTGGGGAACTCTTTCTTCATTTTGTGATTTATCACTTATATTGGGTAGCAAATTATTTACTTCTAAGTAATGCTCATAAATTTGTGAATTTTTCTGGCATTTATTATTTTTTATAATAAATTCTTTTGGAAAAAATGTTCCATGTAATAATGAGAAATGCTTTTGCAAAGAATCTTCACACGATAACGACTTATGACAAATATGACATTTATATAATTTAATACTTAAATGAGCTTGGAGATGTCGTCGTAATTTATTTTCTGATTGGAATCGCCTTCGGCATATTTTACAGTTTAGATTCCCTGAATATGAGCTTATCTGATAAGGAGATGGATCGTATCTATTTCGATATGGAACCTCAAGACGAATTCTTGGAGATGAATAATCAAAAGTCTGTTTAGAAAATTCATCTGTAGCTTGTAAACTTGACGATGGTAACGAATCTGTTATTATATTCAAAGGATGATCTTTCACTTTATGTATTTGTAGTTGAGTCTCATTGGAAAATGTTTTAAGACATTCACAAGTATATAGTGTTCTTTTTGAACGACGATTTTGTTGCATATCATTTTGCACATCATCTTCCTCTAGTTCTTGTTCAAAATGTTCTTTTTGGGAATGTTGAGGATATTGAGGAATATCAGTAGGCCTTTCTAAAGGAGATGTAGAATCTTGCATGACCTGAGCAGTGAGACATTTAAAAACATGTGAAGTTAAACGTCCTACACTAGTGCATTGTCGTTTGCATTTAGGACAAAAGAAGTATTTTTGTCCACAAACATGTTTGGAAAGATGCTCTTTAGTTGCATACGTTTTCGCACAAATATTACAAGATAATGTGTCATAGTTGAGATTAGGATAAGTAACACAAGATTGAGGAGAATTTCTATGCTTCAAATATCGTTCTTTTGACCATAGACAAGTTTTGCATTTCATACAGGTATATGGACGATAATGAATTCGATAATGTGCACGATAATTGTCAAAAGTATCTAAAACTTTTAAACAGTCTGGTTCACTACATGTATATTTAATTTTACAACCCATATTGCATAAATGCTGCATGACTTGCTCTGTTGTCTCAAAATCAACAAAACAAACTGGGCAGGATAGAAAATCATGTTGATCTTGCTGCTGTTCATTTTCGAAATATTCTTCATCATCTTCTTCGTATTCCATATGATTTTGTAACATTTCATCAGCTAATTCTTCTAAAACGACACGGGGTTCTGCTTTGATTTGATGAGCCAATAATAATGGCTGATAATCTTTCGATGAAGTAGGCACACTTTCGTTTTCATTATTAGTTTCTGAATTTCCAGCACTCTCTTCATAATCTCTATCTTCATCCCCTAATTCTTCTTCATTTTCTTTTTCTCCATTTTCTTGAAGAGATTCTCCCTCAGCAACATTACCACTAACTTCAGTTGATTTTTGATAAGCCTCAGCTTCATTTCCTTTTTCTCCTACTTCTTGGTTACTTTGAGGCTCACTATTTGAATTATCACCGTCTGAAAAATTTTGAGACGGTTCATCATTAATTGATTCAATTTGAGGATGCTCACTTTCTTTTTCTTGAGTATCTTCTGAAGTAGCTGACGCATGATGAGAGGAGGAGGATTCACTCTAGAAAAAGAAAAAAGAAAATTTAAGTTGTTTCCTGATGGGATGGAAGGAGGAAAGTAAATAGAAAAATGATTTTTAAACATTTTTATACTAAAAATCAAGAGTATTCAGTGTTAATAAAGGACAAGAAAGGGTGCACCCTTCCCCAATGAATTGTTAAAGTTATACATCAGCTTTTAGATAGTGTTCAAATGCCAGAGTAAGAAGTTTTTAGTTAGATAATAAAACAAATAAAATAAGAAGATAAATAAGAATCCCATAGACTGATCCATGATCCTTTATATATAAAAATGATTTATAAAGAATATAAATCAGGATCGCCCAAAACCATAATCAAACCCTTTGGCAAATAGTAAATATGTATTTACTTTTTTTAACTTCATTTCATGGATAAGAACGCATTTGATATTCTTAAAAATCAAGGAATATGGGTTCAGGTCCCAGGTATCGGATAAGCATTTATTTAAATCAAATGGATACCAATTGATAATAAATATAGTTGAACCAATATATCCCGAATTTTTCCTTTTTAACTTTCTCTTACCTATATATGTAATATACAGTATAGTGAGAAAGTATTGCGATCGCAAAAAAATCTATGTCGATATTTCAACGGAAATACACGTTTGGAGGTCTTCTGTGTCTAAAAATGTCTGTTTGTGAACAAGATTTCTCAAAAACAAAAAACATAGCTGAAATTTAAACTAGGTTCCCTCGTTACATGCACCTCAAATAAATCGGTCAAAGATCACTAGTAATTTACTAATATACTTTTTTCGATTTTCTCAAAATTCGCTTTAACAATTTTGTTTAAAATTCATAAAACAATTATTTATTAGATGATCTTTGAAATGCATTAACAATTATCCGTCCCAAAATTCTTTGTGGTCCGCTTTACTCTTGTACGTTTTTAGGTTTTTTGTAATTTTCTCTTAAACTATTCTATTTTGATTAAATTGGTTGTATATATAATACATTAGATAATCTTTAATATATATTAATCATTTTCTAGCTCAAAATAGTGTGAAACCCTCAATTTAGGATTTTAAGAATCCCATAGAAAATATAGGACAACTCGTTGCCATGATAACAAAATATAAATATTTTATACATATATTTTAATTCCAATTCCAATGTTGATAATAAATGAATTTTTTTTTATCTTTTCGACGATATATAACTGTATTTTTACGATACTAATTATCCAGGAAAATTTATTTAAAATCAATTGAAAAATGAAATTTAATTGCCAACTTAGTTAATTTAATTTAATTCTTTTATAATATTAATAATTGATTAATACAAACACGATAAAACGAAAAATCTCTAAAAATGAAAGGTAAATTTAAATTGTGAAACGAGAGGTCTGTGGAGCAATCGGTAGTGTTGCAATGCACAGGAGATCAGTGTTCGTATCCCGGGCAGGAGGGATTTTTTTCATTAAATAAAAATATTTAATGTAAACAAATCCTCAAGTATGCCCTGGATTGGAACATTGGATCCCACCACAATAGAGCCCTCAAGCAACTCTACGAGAGGAAGTTGCTGTGACACCCCGTCCTATGGAAGGGACGTAAAGAAGGATTTCCTCTCAATGATGCACTCTTCGCAAGGAGTGATAGCACATTTTCCTTATCTTAACACTGTTAGGTTAGAGATAGTTATGTGACGCGTAACTTTAAAAATAAATGCCCAACTGCTTGTAACCTATCATAGTCATCAAGACGCGATACTAAATTGCCAAACATTTTCTGATTATAATATTGTAGAGATTGTTTGGTCATCAGATGACGAGAAAAAAAACAATACATAATACAGCACTGTTTACACATAAATATATAAAATGACCCCGTCAAAAAGAAGCTACTGTAAATGAGATATCTCTCTCCCTCTGACAAGCTTGTTTTCTAGGTTTTTTACAATGTAATTAATAATTAATAAGTAATATAATTATAATTATTAATACATGTTTTAAGCCTTATGCATTACTCTTTCTTTTAAAAGATGAGCTCTGAATAAACCCTTAATTTAGATTCATCCCATTCTTTTAAATCCTTAAAAGATCGTCTGGGCATAACTCTAGTTTGTCTCTTCATTTGAGAGGTCCTGTATATAAATTTCAGAAGCTATATTTACAATGACTTTAGAAACATGGAATAATAAATAATTTAATGAATAATAAATAAATTCCCAGATGTGAATAGTGATATCTAAGGGCAATTATATTTTAATATATATAGATTAACATTACATACGAATTTTGGGAGCTTTAAGTTTTTGAAATTATATTTGACCTTTCCCACCACACTTGCCCATCTTCCCATTTAGAAATTTTTTTTAAAAGTTTTATAATGACCTCGTTAATTGAAGTAGGATTTTGTATAATAATATTCAAATCATCTTCTTGATGTATTTCTTCTTCATTTGGAATATCTTCAAGTAGTTCTTGTTTAACTCGAATTGTCTAAAAAAAAAAAATATGTAAAATGAATGAATCCATGATGACACCCGATAGGGGAGTGATGTGAAGGCGTCAAATGCAAATAAAATATTCTTGGAGACGATCATTGCGGCCTGATGAGGCTTTAAATAAAGGAAAATCGAATTCCTCAAACAAATTTGCATTTGTTGTCTTCACATCACTCCCCTATCATCCTGAAATCAAAATATATTAAGAAAGTGATCATTTAATATATAAAAAATGAATGAAATGAAAAATTTAAGAACATGATAAAATATTTGGCATTCCTTATATTAGTACAATATTTTTTAAAGGAATTCCTTTTTTTTATAAAAAAAAAAATAGGCCCTCAAGGAGAGAATGAATAAGAACTTGTCGAGTCATAAAGGTGAAGAAATCTAAAGGCCTCAATTTTCCACGAGTTTGTCACTCAATTTACGATGATTTCCACACAATCATTGGAGCCGGAATTCTAGAAGCATGCTGCATGTTACAGCTGCCCGCCTCTGCGATTTAAAGAAAGGAAAGGAAATTTAATATTTGATAGCTCATCAAATTTATTTTATCAACCATTTTTTTTTAATTTTTCTAATTTTAATTTCATTTTTTCTAGTCGTGAAGAACGCTATAAGATAATATTCTGATCCATCCTGATTTCTGCATTAGTTTCTCTTAAGATAAGAATTGAAAATTTTTTTTTTTTTTAGTTTTTCTTCTTAATCTGGAGTTCCAGTTTTTTTTTTTTTCAAATGCGCCCCATTTTTCCGATATTGATGGAATAGCAAAAAATGTTTCTTTAATGCCCAGCCAATTTCGTCTCTAAATTTTATCCAATTTTGGGTTTTTTTTCTACTTGCAACTTCAATAGTTTTCTTCCTAGGTCACCTAAACACTTTTTCACCTGTTTGGGGAGGAGGTTAGTGGCTAATCGGATAAGCTTCTGATTATGGATCTGAAGTTACTCGGGTTCGAGTCCGGGTTGCCCCAAAAAATAATTTAACTTTGCCAAAAGTCTCTTTCCTGGGGAAAGTGGGAGATAATCTCACTCACAGTAATAAGTGGGTATGAGATGGGAACCCGTCTCAAAAAAAAAAAAAAAAAAAAAAAAAAATTTTAACTAGTAGAAGAATTTAATCCAATTCTAGTTATAAATAAAGTGGAGCAACACGTCTAAATATATATATAAATAGATAGCATATGAAAAATGCAAATCTAGTGGGGAACATAATCAAAAGATGAACCTTTATGATGTTTATGTAATTCATAAGTAATAATTGTTGTCAATTCCCATAACCATTTTGCAGGCATTATCAATTTCAAAGTAAATATTAAAGCAAAATTCTCTGTTTTTATTTTCTTATTTTGTAACTAATTTTCTTTTGAGAAAGAGAATCAATTTAGTCAGAATTCAGTCAGAATAATAAATTTATCAGATAAGGAAATTGCTAATGAATGGAATACGATGGTTTTTAAATGTTAGTCATCAACTAAGAAACTATAAGGGTGAAGTTTCTGTCGCCCGATGATTTTGAAGAAAAGGCCCAAAGATATGCACTTTGCAAAGGAATAGGAATACATGTTGATGAGAAGCGACTTTTCTCAAATAGGACTTTTTTGTATAAAGTTGATACAAAGGAGTATAAAGATAAATTGCTGATGTGTGGAAATGGGGTTAAGCCAAAAATCGGATAGGCTTGAGGAGTGTATAAAAATAAGAATAGGGTGGGTGAATACCCACTGATTAACTATACAGATTAACAAGATATAGAGAAATGTAAAATTTGTTTTATATAAACAAAATATTTTAGCATAATATACATCCAAATATGCGGTATTTTATAATAACCAAGAAATCAATATCAAATGTGTATTCAATAATTGTAGTATTAATTCAAGTGTTCAAGTCAAAAAAATGTTTGGGAAAGGTCAAAAATAATCAAGATCTCCTCCTGGTAATCTTGATTATCAATGGAGTCTGGTTACCTCTCAGGGTATTTTTATATTTGCTTCCTCTTTATCTTGGAACAGCTTCTTATCTCATTTATGAATTTATATTTGAATTAAAAAATAAACTTGATCTATCCATATGGTGTAAAAGAAACCAAAATTATTTTTACTTTCTCTTTTCGCCATATTTTATGAGTATTAGTAGGTTTTCGACAAGAATTTCTTTCGACTGATACAAAAGCTGAAAGTATTAATGATCTTCGGATATAGTAAAGCAATTTGCATTTCTGACCGTTATCATATATATTTAGGAGAGCCTAAGTTCTATCAGTTTTGCCCTTAATTCGAAAATGATGTTTTTAGAAATTGGTTCTTATGTAGCTAGTGAGTGTATAGATAGCAACAACGAGTTATTCAAAGAGAATATCATTTCATTTGCTTCCTCTAAAAGCCAGAGAACAGTCCCTCTCATTAAGCGAAGGGTGAGCTTGCTCCCTTCTTTGTCGCATCTATAATTTATTATATAGGTTTGTTTGGGTAGTTTTCAAACATCTCCCTATGAAGTTGTAAGAGTCCAGCCAATATTTTATTCTTTAAATAACTTATTTTGAGAGATTATTTTGTTTGGTTGAGCATAGTGACTCCACCTAGAGTGAAAATAGAATATTCAGCTATTAATCCAAAAGGGGATAAGGATGAAGAATTTGATGCGTGTGGGAGAAGGGCAAAAATTAAAATATTAGTTACCACTACGAAATAAGGATGATCCACTTTCCTCTATTGTTTTCATGTTATTTCACAATTTTTTATTTTTTTTCTATTGTAAGTTAGGAAAATATTAATAAATAAAAGAAATATAATATAAAATAAACAAAAGTTTTTAGATCAGATTTTCTTATTAGTGATTATGTTCCAAAAACCAAAGGGCATCAAAAAATATAATGTATTTTTCGTAAAACAAACGATTCAAATGTTTGTTCTCTTTGGTTTAAAGGCTTACTCAATGTTTGACTTTAAGTTTTTCTCTTATAGTGATATTGCAGCTTTTGTTAAGAGCAAGAAGTGATTCCGATTTCTGGGAAAAAATAAAGTCCAACCGGTGGTCATTCAACTAGGATACCCATCTACCTAGAAATGACCTATCTACATTACTCTTTTCCTAAACAACAAATATATTGAAGTGATATGTGGACTTTTTAATAGGATATAAAGCAGTTGTATACTAAACATGTACTTTGCAAATTTAGATATCGAGGAGTTAAATTGAAAAAATTCTTATCTATAGAAATTATTAATAGTTTAGATACACAAAGACAAATGAGGAATTTGAAGACAAAAAATGCTTACTAGCGAATTGATTTTAGTTTGAGATGAAAGTCTTCATAAAATAATATTAGTCTATTAATATATATAATAGGAAAAAGAAATCCATTATTTTTTCGTTAGATGGCTCTAGTGATATATATCTCGTGATGTATTGATCGCATAAGTTCATACTTATACTCGTTGGAAGACAAAAAAATTCTTTAACAGTTATGTGATTGATCGATTCAGTTGTGAGATTTAGCGCGTAAAAGATGATGGACGACAACAAAGAGAAAATTCGGTATATTTTACAATTTTGCTTCGATAAAGGTGAAAATGCAAACAAGGCGAAAATTGTGAATGGTGTTTAAGGTCCCGATACTGTCACAGCCAATCACGCGCAATTTTGGTTTCGTCGATTCCGTTCCGGTAATTTTGATCTTAAAGATGCATCTCGCACAGGTAGGCCCGTCGTCAAAAATGTCGATAAAATGGAAATGATCGAGCAGACCGGCATGTTAGCAGTTATAGTATCGTCCAGGAGCTGAAGATCGACTACAAAACAGTTTTAAACCATTTGCATATAGCTGGCTCGATGTTTGGGTGCCACACGAATTGACGCAAAAAAACATGATGGACCGAATTTCCATCTGCGAAGCCTTGGCCAAACTGAACTAAATCGAGCCATTTCTGAAACGGATGGTGACCTGGGGATGAGAAATGGGTTACATACGACAATATTGTGCGAAAACGATCGTGGTCAAAGCGCGGCAAAACGACTCAAACGGTGGCAAACCAGGATTAACGGCCAGGGAGGTTTTGCTGTGTGTTTGGTGAGAGTGGAAAGGAATCATCCATTATGAGCTGCTTCCATATGGCCAAACACTAAATTCGGACCTCTATTGTCAACAATTGGACCGTTTGAAGCTAGCGATCGACCAGAAGCGGCCAGAATTGGCCAATAGGAGAAGAGTTGTGTTCCATCAGGACAACGCCAGACCCCATACGTCTATAGTAATCGTCAGGAATTCCGAGGCTTAGTTGGGAAGTTTTGATGCATCCACCTTATAGTCTGGACCTGGCACCAAGCGATTACCATCTTTTTTTTGTCATTGTAAAACTTCCTTGGAGATAAGAAATTGTCCTCAAGAGAAGATTGTGAAAATCGCTTAGTCGAATTTTTTTGCCAGGACCATAGCTTCTATGAAAGAGGAATCATGAAATTACCTTTAAAATGACGACAAATTGTAGAACAAAACGATGCATATTTGACCCAATTGAACAATCCTAACCTAACTATGTTAAATAAAGCCTTGAAATAAACGAAAAAATAATGGATTTCTTCCCCGAACCTATTATATTGTTTCTATATGAAATTTCATTTAATGAATTAGAAAATAAGAGAATTTTCTTTCATCTTATTTCGTAACATTTCAACAGATAAATACTAAACGTTTGAATGAAGGTTTCCACTATTAATACCTCTCGTTAGTTAAGTTAGATGCTATTCTCAGAAAATGAAATACCACATAGATCACGTGCAAATGTTTTAAATTAAGGGAAATTTTTAGTTTCTAAAATTTAAAAATTGTAAAAAATAAAGTAAAATAATTCCTGATTAGTGGAAAAAAGTTTGATTAAATTCTCAAACTTTTTCGTTTCACGGACTGTGTTTCAGATTTATTCTACAGCGCACAAAGTCAGATTTTGCATACGGATTAGATCCTTTATAATTAAACACATATTTCAAATTCATAAATATTTTAATAGGCATATTTTTTGTCATCTTTGGTAGTGGTCCTATAAGCAAGCCACAATGGCCCAAGGCACTGCGGCGCAGTTTGTTTTTAATACCATTACCACCGTAAGAGGAGTCAGTAGCTAAGACGGATAAACTGCGGATTATAGATAGATCTAGAGCTGCAAAAACCACTCAGGTTCGAATCGGGCTTGCCGCAAAAAATTATTTCCAACTTTGCCAGAAGTCTTCTCATGGTATAGGAAAGTGAGAGATAATCTCAACCCCAGTAATTGGGTTAGTAACACAAAGGGCCCAATCGATTGGCCAAAATGCCTGGATCTCCTAAATCTAAGGAGGATACGTCTATCCAACCATTCAAACAACCGTTGGAAAGGGAAATCAGAACAATATCTAGATGTAATTAGAAAGGGAGGGTGGGGCAAGTGGACAGGAGCCGTACCCAACCAGTCTCTCCCTTCCCATAATTCACTCACACATATTTTTTTTACATATATAGTAATTATAGGAATTTGGAACTGCGACCCCTCCAGCTCTGATACTAGTTACAGCTATGGACAATATTTAGAAAATATTTTTTCATGATACTTATCTATATTTATTTAGAAAGAATTCAAAAGTTCTTTAACTTTCTGTAACCGAGAATTATTTGACCATAATCAATTAAAATTACCATATGTTAGAGTGAATTCAGGTTGTAAATCCTGGCAAACAAACATATGCCATTAAGGAAAAAGGGCAAATGGCCTAGCTCAGAAAAATGCCTGAAAATAGAAAAGTATTAGAAAGTTTGTTTCTGGGAAGAAGCGCAAACAACTATCTGAAAGGTCGATTTCTTTTAAGTCTCAATTTAATGATAGGCATGATAGGCATTATTACTTAATGCATTAATTGTATATTCAACAAGATTATCCAGGTCACCAGAAAAACAATTTACAGAATACATAAAATTAGTTATCAAAATAGCTGCAATTTTTTCGGTAAGAATATAAAATATATTATAAAAAGATATTAAACCACTTGAAGAAAAATTCTACTTAATGATTTAGCATTCGTATTATGTTGGACTATGAAATCAAAGTAAAAATAATATATGATTTCTCTTCATTTTTTATTGAAGCGAGCAGCAAAAAATAATATTATAATCAGTATATTATTAAGGAGATAAACTAAATTTTTGCCACAAAATTCTGTTTCTAGAGAAGATAAATCCGGCTGTCATGCTTTGAAAAAAACTTAGGACAACTTCAATTTCAAGGCTTTGTAAAATTAAACACTAACGGTAGCAATAAAATAAGAAATGAAAAAAAAAAAAAATTCAGGTATTCTTTGTTGGTATTAAAATTTGATAATGCAAAGAGAAACAGATGGTAAGTTTAGAATGGCCTTGGCTCAAACACAGGCTGTGACCAAGCTCGAAAACAACTAAACAAAAAATATATCTCTTATAATAAACAAAAAAGATGTCCCGATGATAAGAAATTCATGATGGAAATGAAAGATTTGATAGGTATATTTAAGAAAAAGATTTTAGTGCTCATAACAATAATTATATATAATGTGATAGTGGGAATAGGGGCTGAAGAAATCCGGATATATTTAAAGGAAAATTTAAAAGCATATGAGGAAAGCTGAGTTAAGTGTATGCAAGCACGATAATATTTGTAATATTAACTTAGTTCAAAACGTTTTATTGGTTCTAATTAACTCTAATGATAAGTTCCTTTCAATTAATGGATTCAATAGATTTTTATTTTATTATATTTTACAGAAATTTAAATATTAAAATATTAACTAATAATTGGCATTGGTTTTCAATCATTAAACATTCACAGACTTTCTGAATAATTATTTGGCAGCCCTCTAGGGCATTAAATCTTGACGTAATCATTAAAACTCTTAAGTAACAACTCTGTATTACGCAGTACCGATATCGACTTTGGGGGGCTTTGTTTGAAATAGTTGGTGGTTTTCAAACAACGCCCTATAGTCTGTAGGGCATCATTCAACATATAGTAGTCCGAATATTTAATTATGAATAATATAATTCGATTTTATCTGTTATAAAAAAAAACGAAAATGATGTATTTACATCTGTAAAGTAATTAATTTTTTCGAGAATCTGTAACCAAGAAAGCAAAATTATCAAAATCAAATATAAATTTTTTGTATTGTTTTACCCTTTTATTTTTAAAATATTATTCGATAATTTTAATCAACTGCTAGTTATTGTTTTAAATAGAAAAATATTCCAAAAGTAATATCTATGGAATAAAAGAAAAGTTGCTTTCAATTAAAAATGATAATTAAATCTTGTAGTTCATGAAATATCGATCTCTATTACGTATTTTGATAAGATACTCTAGAACATACTTTAGTATGTTTGGAAAGAAGTTGGGCATTTAATGGAAATGTCGATAATAATATCATTTGGGTGGATCATGATTATTACAAGGATGACTCCCACAAGGGAGAGAAGGATTTATTAGATAATAAGCTCATGTGATCAGAGAATTTTCTTTTACTTGGATGAACATAATTTTTAAGATTTAAATATGATTTATTATTTTGAGTAATGCTTGGACATTAGTCCGTCAGCATTCTTTTTATATTGTTTGGCCTGAGCCACAATGGGTGTATTGAGTTGTGAGTTGTCTGGAATGAGGAGGGAAGCCAAGCGGTCGGCAAATGGCTGCCATTTGAAACGCTCTAACAGCCTTGTCGAGAGAGAGTAATCCCATGAACCAACACCCAACCATCCTCTTATCCACTTCAAATACTCGAAAAACTTAAAATTACTTATTCGAAAAAATTATTATGATTAGGCAATGAAATTATTTTCGGTTTAAGCCCTATACAAGAATTCAAGAAACGTATGGAAGTATTTGAGGGAATCAGCTCACCGAAAATGGGATGTGACGTCATAGGACGCACCATATTCAGCTAAAAATCGATGAGAACAACCAGCAGAGAAACGAAACCGGATTGAAGACTAGCCAGCAACGAAGATAGCGTGAGAAGTGAATGGAGAACATATGTAGGATCAAAAAATAAATAAAAACATTTTCTTAAATGATCATATCTTTAAGGAAAATAAAACTCATGTCTTTAATAAGCTATATGAAAATGGCGCATCAACCAAGTATTGACTTTTCGAAATATTGGAGAAAATTTGTGCTGGGGTTATTGATTTACACTTAACCAGATTCCTTCATGCAACGATAATCCCTACGCTTTATTATGAGTATGGACGAGAGGTGATTCACATAAAAGATAGAAAGAGCCTTAGGAATGATATTAAAAGATGAAAGGATCAAATAAATGAAAGAACAACCAAAATTAAAGGGTTTCATATTGCTATTTTTAACATGGTAGTAGAAGGGTGTTGTTGGCTGGGACTGAGGAAGTCTTTATTTAAAGCGTCGGAATCGATTGTGGAGGTCACCGGAGGTTTTACGTCACGTGATTTGGCTAGCAGTCTATTATCTTCACAAACGTTCACAAACAAGCAAGTTCTCAAATTGTGCTGACAAAATACTTTGCAACCCAAGAGGCATAAAAGAAATATAGTATATTTTTTTCAAATATATTTAAAATTTCTTAAAATATGTCTAGCAATAAGACTTTGTATCATGATAAAGGTAATAATGAAGAAAAGAATATAAATAAAAACTTTTAAAAATTTATATTTTAATAAAAAAATTTGAATTTAATGAATAAATTTAGGTGAAGACATATATGGCTGTGAAAATCTTTGGAGGAGAGTAGAGATGAGGTAGCCAACAAAATATACTGACAAGGTCTTTTTTTGGCGACTCCCTCATCTCTAATCTTCTTCAAATGAATAAATATGTAATATTTTTTTAAAAGTTTTAAGTTTCCAAAAATGAGAATTTCTTGAAAACTTTTGTAATATAGTATTTAATTTAAACAGTAAATGAGAATCGATTATATTTATCAGCTCCAAAATCAGCAGAAATGACTAGATAGCGTTGGTTAACGGTTGGGTGACAAGAGCGAGCAGTCAGGAAGGGAGAGGCAGGCAGACGATCGGGAAAAGTGGGAAGGAGAGAAGCAAGAGAGAAGCTTCTCTTTCGGAGAGTCAGAGGCAGAGTTTCAAGCCATATGGACAAAATTTTGGTTTTTGCATTACAAATTTTGATTTTATTTCCTAATTGGAGAAAAACATATTAAAATATTAATATATCCATATTAAAATATGTATTTGTTAATTAATGAATACAAAACAGAGTCCTGCTGATTGCTACTACAGCAGTATGATGTAACATTTGTGAGGATAAATAGGGGTTAAGAATATATCGGAATATTTATTAAATCTGGGAAAATTTTAAATCAAGATTAGAATATCAATTTTACTATCGGATATTTCTTTTTTGTGAAGAATTTATATAGAAATAAATAAAAAAATTTAGTGATAAACAGGGTTCCAAAGGGAATAAAATTAAATATTTCTTTGACTCACAGCAACCATGAGTTACTAGAGCTACGAATGCCATTTCTTCTGTGGCGTTAACTATATAGTTTCGCGTTCGTTGACCCTATTATATGTACTTAAACATATATAACTTTTGGGTATGGAAAGACGCCACGCTTTATATTCGGGGGCTAATTATTTAGGCGTCTCACATTTGAACCTGGTAGTTCAAGATAACACCCGTTGGTGAGTTACGGAATCTGCGTGGGGAATAGTTACACTATTTATCTTTGATGCTAGTTCCAGCATATTAAGTGTCAGGCTTTGCAACGAGCCTGTTTGATTCCACCACATTTGGGGTATCACTCTACTTTATTTGCCAACATTTTTCAGGAATAAGGCAAGAACAAGAATAAAATCAAATATTTCCTATTAAATGTTAAGATAAAAATTGTAAA
The DNA here is from genome assembly GCA_010014785.2 of Anisolabis maritima. Lineage (NCBI taxonomy): Eukaryota > Metazoa > Arthropoda > Insecta > Dermaptera > Anisolabididae > Anisolabis > Anisolabis maritima. Next base: position 3,372 of record JAAAKE020089844.1, on the reverse strand, counting down.
TTATTTCAAAATAATAAATGGAAAATGAAAAATATTAAAAACCATTCCAAAAATATAAAGAAAAAGTAACTTTTATGTTAGGATGGATCAGATTTAATTGGATATAAGTTGATATTTGAAGGTAATATTATTATTATCTTGGTAACAAGAGAAAAATAATGAAATTACATACTAATCGAAGATGGCTATATTCTGGGTATTTTAGTGTAGTTAAAAAGACATCATATATGGCAACAAAGTATGTTATTTGAAAGAAATATATATATACTGTATACTGGGAGATTACGTAATTCCGAATACACAGTGGAAAGCAACTATTGCCTGCGGAATATGAGAAAAAAAGAAATCTTTCTTCAAGACTAGCATCAAACTTGTTGATTGTATAAAATGCTCTGGGTTTCCCAGAATGGCAAATAGGATTTGATCAACAAGATCATAAAGGAAATTCTATCTGTCCTTGAAAATATTTCGGTTCGACCCTTTTCACATGCCATTCCTGTTGTATTCTATAATTTTAGAAATTAAAAATTTGAGAATTAAATGAAGAAAAGAAAGATGAAGGTATATCCTTGATACATATTTAAATCTAATATAATCTCTCATATGGGGATCGGGATTGAATCTATTATAAAATATAATGAAGTTTGAGAGTGTTCTTTATCAGGAAAACGAAGTCAAATATATTTAGTCTGAGAAATGACAAAATAAAGATGTGGTGAATATTAGAAAAACTAAACAATACCACAAAAAATTATTTTTAATTGAGAAAAAGTTTTAATAAATAAATAAATATCTTAAATATTGAAAAATTAAGTCAAATGATTTTAATTTAATTTTGTCAGATCATAATTCTATTAGCAAAGTGATATTTCTTGTTAAAGTTCCTCCTCATAAAGTGGATGTAAATCATATTCTGGAAGTGGATTTTAACGGATTTTTTTCCTAGGAATTTATATAATAGACTGTTGTGGAGAACAAATGGTAAATTAATTAAATGTAGTTCATTCTTCTAAACCTAAGAGCCACACCCGCTCGAAGTCGAAAGGATTCAAAAAAGGACCACAAAGGGAAAATATTGATTTTTCTTACAATAAAAAGTCCAAACAAAAATCGAGAAGGAAAAATTTGGGACTGCTGTGTAAAAAATGTAATAAACAATCAAGAGAATAAAATTTTTTGACTAGATTTCCTATTTAGAGAGTGGTGGCGCGACATATTTCATTAAAAAATATATATAATAAATAGAAAATAATTCTGCCATTTAGATTTAGACCACTAGACCACTATGTAGTGAATTCTGTCTGGGCTTCCTGTGGGATTAGGTTGATTTTTATTATTCCAGGAGACATTAATAGGTTGAATAATTTTTGGAGCATACAAGAAATGAATTCAAGTCATGTTAAACCTCATATGTGAAAATTGGAATTTTCAATACGTCAATCAAGTCAACTCTCCTTTGTGTTTATTTATTTGTTTTGAAAATCGGAAAAATGATTAAAAAAATTAAAGATGTAACTTAATTTCGGATTAATTTTCAAAACAAGTGTGCAATCACAAATGTAAATACCGAAGGGAAATTTTATTCTTTCAACTAAATTATACTAAAAATAAAATTATGTTTAGTATCTTACCGGCTGAGAAATTGGTAATATTTTCTGAGCAGCAGGGGCTGATTCAGGGGAAGAATTCTTCGATAACCAATCATTCAATTTTACTTGAGTTGAACTACAGATTGTTTTAAAATCGTGCCAAGAATTGATTTTATTATAACAAATTTGACAAATAAAATCAGAGAGTCCATCATTGGATGAAATCTATAAAAAAGAGAAAATATCGTTGAATATCCATTTTAAGAAAAAATAATAATAATTTCTTAAAATGAATTTCTTTTTTCATAAATGGGTACTTTGGATTTAGCGCCCTTGAGTCGAAATGGTCGAGTTTTATATTTTTATATCGAGATTTTATGGTAAAATTTGGTCTAAGTTCTCCCTGAAATGATAAGACTTTAAATTGAGAGCATCTTACAAAAAATTTTCGAGTTCTTGAAGTTTATAAGCCAAATAGTCTGATTAATAAGGGTAATAACTTTCATGGATTTTATTAGGGCAGGTTAAGACATTTTATATATAACAGATTTACTTAAGGACCACCGAGCTGATTTTTTTCGATTTATTAGAGAATTTTCCAAAGAAATTTTACGGTTATAATTTATTTAAAATTTTATTGGAGTATAGATAAGATCGTCTTGTGTGTAAAACGCCTAGTTTTTTATAAAAATTTTTATACTTAATTAACAAATTTTAATTGAAAATATTTTAATAAAATAAAAATTTCTCTAACCTTTACGGCAACACATTGACATATAATGGAACATAAATTTTCATCGTTATCATAAATTTTGTCATTTTTAAATATCGAAAAAATATCCTGATTCGATAAACATAAACGGCACAAATTATTGAAATTCGTTTCTTCTTCCGATTCGAAATTGATTTCGTCCACGATCTCTTCCCTTTCTGCCATTTCCATTTCTATTTTTCACACACTAATACTCAAAAACAAAAAAATGTTATTTTTAGTTTGTTTAAACATTTCTTTAAAAAATAACTAAATCAACATATTCACATTCACTTATAAAAAAAAAAACTGCAATTGTTAATTAAAATAAAAAATATTTCTGTTTGGTTTGCATAAAAAGACTACTCAAACTCACTCAAACTCACACTTAAATTCTAATAGAATAGAAAAGAGATAGAAGACTGAAGAGGCCAAAATGGCGACTTTAGAAACCAGAGATAAGAAAAAAAGATGCAAGTAATCCATGAAACCTGATAGATTTTTTTTTTAAATATTGAAAAGAAAATTGATTAAAATTCTCATTTTGAGAAGTATTTAAAACAAATTTTCCAAATGAATTTTGACATAAAAAAATTAAATTAAAACTTAAGGACAAAGTACTATTCCTCTTAACTTTTAAAGATATAATTATTCTTTAATTTTTAAAAATAATCCCACCACTTTGAATAAAATTCTTTATTTTTTTAATTCCCAAAAATTTTAAGATTATATACAGTGGAATAACAATAAAAAGGGGTCCTATTGTTTTTTATAACTATGCAGCCTTCAACTATCATATCCATAATGGATTGCCAGATTTCAAATCTGGTCTCGCGGGACAAAAAAAATGACGGCAATTTTTATCAAAAAAAATTTTCACAAAATTAACGATTTTGACATATCATTTTTAATCTCTATTTTGGCTTTTTAAAAATATTCATAATAAAAAAACAACAAAAACAATAGAGTTTTTTATTTATACTATTTATACAAAAAATTACCTAACGGTAGTCAGAAAAAAACTATAAACAC
>JAAAKE020089822.1:5355-21085 GCA_010014785.2 Anisolabis maritima | reverse complement strand
ATATATGGCGGGGGCGTGGGCGCCCCCCTTTTTTTCCCCCGCAACAACACCCGACAAAAAAAAAAAGAGGAGACAAGAAAAAAAACAAAAATGGGGGGGGGGGGGGGGGGGGGGGGGGAGAGGCGCGTTGTGCTTTTCTTCTCTCGCCGGAATTAATCCTCGCCTGATGGATTTATTAGTAATTATCCAAATATGAGATTGCCTAATTTGGCTCACTCTCTCTCTCTGTTTCCCCTTCGTCGCCATTTCTTCTCTTTGTCTCTCTTTTAAATAAGAAAATTAATCTCTCAGACATACGTACAGTCAACTCATAATTCATCACAGCAGGACTTTTGGCACAGAAACGGATGGGTGACCGCCCAAATAAATTTATATTCCAAGAAAAAAAAAATATCGGTAGAGAGAACACACAATCTATTTATGAAATCAAAATTTTCTTAAACAACAATTGGAAAAGTGAAAAATCAATAATATATGTCAAATGAAATTAGGCTGCATATATATGTATAAAACAATGCTAGAGTTTCGGTCCGGAGTTGGACCGTCATCGGAATCCTGGAAGAGTCATGATAATAAATTATTCTATAAAGTATAAAGTATTATTATCAGAATGACTCGTCCAAAGCATTGGTTGGTTTATATAGAATAAATGCCAAATGAAATTAAATAGGCTCCATCCTTTATTTTTTGCCTTTCCACATTCTACACAGTCATACATCCTCATCTTTAATATTAGAAAAAACCAAAATTTTAAATTTGTATACATAAATATTTTTTTTTTGGCATCTTTATAGACTGTATTTATTTAAAATATAATTTAAATTGAGAAGGCGTATAGCCGAGGGATAAAGCATTTAAGCTTTAATCCTAAGGCTGCTCAGCTTCAAATCCACTTCACGGCAAAAATTTATCCAAGTATTAGTGATGTTTCTTCCCGGGGAAGGAACGGGAAAATAATCCTTTTCGAGTTGGTATCCAATTGATATAAATAAATTTTCAACAGACTGCTTGGGATCCGAACCCACACCCTTTGGCTTTTAAGGTTATCATTACTGACAATGTCTATTTCTTTAACCTCTCAGCCTCGGGGAAGGGGGTACTTTTCGAGTAATTTTTTCAAAAATTAAAAAAAAAACTAAAAAAAATATTAAGAAAATTTGATAAGGTCCTAATTGTATTGGAGTAATATAGATTAAAAAAAAAATTATACATTTGAATATAAATTCTATCTTTAAATATAATAATATGGCTATAAGTTTTGATGCCTCCCCCCCTCCCCCTTCTATTTCAAGCCAAAATTAAAGAAAATAGATTTAATCAAAAATGCCTGATCATCTAGTGACTTGTTTATAATAAATAATTACTTAATCCACTTAACATACATCATAATAATTTTAGTATTATTGAATTAATCTTTATCACTATATTTTGCGGAATTTAGCGCAAACATAAAAATTAATAATCTAGTTAAATTTTTTTTTTAGAAATTATAAGAAAAAAATTTAATTGATGTAAAATAAATGATAGTAACTAGTAAGAGAGAACAAAAAGAAAGAAAGTAAGGAGAACACTAGGAGAAGGGGTCGCCATAAAACGGAGCCTGGTGGGATAAGGAGTGGGAGTCTCACCGGTCCAGGCATGGCATCTGCAAGCTCTAATTGAATTGAACTGATGCGCGCTCGAAGGGCGCTTAATATAAATCTAATTATGTTGCCATTTTATCTCTGGGTTTTATCAATGCCTCTGCCTTTTCCTGCTCACGTCGCGGTTTTCTGCAATTGGTTGCTTCGTGAATCGCCCGAGAAGATAAGCAAGTCCCTTTTTGCTGCACCGGCTGCATAGGATCTCGACTAGATTGTTAATACTGTTTTAATTATTCAAAAAGAACTTATGAAATAAATGTAGCTTAGAATGGACAAAAGTTTTGTTTATGAAAACTTATTTATTGCAGATATTTCAGATAAACATATACCCAACTTGGATTGACACTCCAACGCCTATAATTAGTTGCCAGCGCGAATTCTGTCTATAACATTTTTAGTCGTAAAAAAAAATAAAATAAAAATATTTTTAAAAAAATGCATTAAAAAGAGGAAATTGATTGTTTTAAAAAATTGCTTAATATGTTTGGCAAATTAAAATAAAAGCGTGGGACGCTAATTTAGACATTAAAATCATTTATTCAACAATGAGCGATGCTTTTATTTTAATTATCCAAATATGCTCAGCAATTTTATGTAAAAAAATTATTTTTAAATAAGTGATTTTGTTTTTTTTTTTTTAAATAAATACAATAACTATTATAATATTCAAATTATAATGAAAAAATAATCATCACCCATTGTTGTTGTATTTGGCCTTTATCTCTCGTTAAAAAAATTAAGAATGAATTATAGAACGGATGGGGGACGGGGGATGGGAGGGTGACCGGGAATCGGGGTCAGAGAACCCGAAACCGGCGATAGGGAATGGTGTGTGTCATCAGTGCCCGATACACCAGGGGTAACCAACCGGCGAATGATTTTTTTTGTTAAGATTGAGGGTTATTAAGCCTTTAATTTAAGGCTTTTCCCTCGAAAAAAAAAAAAAAGAATGAATTATAAAAAATGCACTTAATTGTCAATAATATACATGTTGTTATTTGTGATCGAAGTTTAATATTCTTTCTGAATATTTTTATACTTTACCTCATACATTTGAAATTTGATATTATATGAGGCCAAATGAAGGCACTACTAAATTATGTGCCAAAACGTTGATAAAAGAATATATTTTCAAAAACGGCTCATCATTATTTGGCCGTTATGTTTTTTTAACTTTAATTTTTCCTTTTAAATCATTCTTAGTATAATAATTTTCCTTCGATTATGCGGAGACCGAGGTTCGATTCCCGGGCTCACCAAGAATGCGTGCCTGAAACGGGTTTAAAAAAGGAGAAGTCTATTTGACTCCGGTTTTAAAAAACCAAGATACATATATAAACTTGCCGACCATACAACTCATCCAAAATTGAACCCTTGTCCTTTTATGGATTTTGAAAAGGGTTTACCTCTTTTTAGAGTTACATTGTTAGTTAATATTTTAAAATTGTTTTTTTTTTTTTTTTGCTATAAGCAAAAAATCGCGGTTCGTGAAATGGAAGAGGAATTTATTGCATTAAAAAAAATTAGTTCTTTGCAAATAATTGGTGTATAAAGAGAGATGATGCCTTGACGAGGTTTTATTACCTGCCATCAAAGGTCTCGTGAAGGCCGTTGGTAGTAGGAGGAGGAGGCGGAGGCGGGAGAAGCAATAAGTCAGAGGAGGGTGCATTTTTATGTAAATGCATTTCATTGCGTTTTAATTCGAATTCTTCTAATTTTCCCTTCTTCGCTGGCAAAACATGCCGATCCACAGGAAAATAACTACATTCTCATATTACATTCTTCTATAGAAAATTACATTATCTTTCCATTAGCTCGCCCTCTCCTCACCTTGTCTTCTTTTATTATTTTAATCGAGTGATTTAATTGTTGAAATTTTTTTATTTTATTTCTTTAAAATATCTTCTTTTTTTTTTTTTTGTTTGTATTATACCAACTTGTCTTTTCAGACATTGCTAAATAAAAATGAGATAGAGATATCTATATATTTATATAAAAAAACAAATTTTTATATCGCCTATGGCGTGATTGGTTGCTGGAAGTAAAGCAACCCAAATGACCAATTTAATTTAATATTGATATATTGGTCCAAAACATCTCCTAGAGCCGACCATGCATTCTCAGTTGTTAATTTATAGAGAATATTGTATATTGTATACATATATATATATATATAGAGAGAGAGAGAGAAATATATTAATTATACACTGGCACAATTCCACTACTAGAAACTTTAATCCAAGATTTTTATCTTAATTTTCCAATTTTTTACGGTAAATATTTAATGAATTAAAAAATTTTATATTTGAAAATTCTTCTTTAGATGAATAATTAAATAAAAGAAAACCTGCAAAAGGTATTAAAAAAAAAAATAAATAGCCTACTATTTTTTTTTTTTAAGAAATTTCTGGAATTCAAAAGATAATTTTTATTCATAAAAATAAAGATATTACTATAATAATAAAAACTTCACTCTTTCTTCAATTTTTTTTCCCCTCCTCACCTTGAATTATTCAAGATACGCTTGCTCTTCCATTTTGAGGTCACTCATCTTTTCTGCATTTTCTCAACCTAAGATAATAATAAATAATTAATTTTAATATCAAAGTGACCAAAAAAAAAAAACCCTTTAAATTCTTTGCTATTTGATCTTGGAAGAGACATTCCTAACAATTTTAATAATATTCAAATGATTTCAAAGAGCGATAACATAGTTTATTTTTTTTATTAGATGGATTCTTTTATATAAACCAGAAATGGATCTAATTTTTCAGGCTCTTTGATAAAAAATTTTCGATTTGTGATAAACATTAGTATCAGTGGGGACATCGTTAAAAAGAGATACAAGTTAGGAAAGATTTTTACTTAATACTATTTATTGTTAATATTGTTAATAAATATTAAGCGAGACGAACACACGATCCAAAATGGGCGAATAGCTTGTACAAAAATATAAAAATTAGGGAATGAGAAATATTGGTATAATGGTATTTAAAATATTTATAATCTAAGTTCACGGTAATAATATAATAAAAAAATGTGTTGTTGCAGGCACTCGAGCGTGCATGGCGGTTCGCGCCCTCACTGCTGCCCAGTTTGTAACTTCTCTTCGCGCTTCCGCTCTCATCTGGTACGCCACATGCGAGTGCACACAGGTGCTAAGCCATATCGCTGTCCTTATTGCACTTACGAGTGCAATATGCTCGTGAGTACTCATTCCTACTATTTCTTTTCTAACTGTTTACAAATATAAATATAACAAGGATATTATATTAAATTTCGAGAACTACTCCAGGAGTGGCAATTTTTTTTAAGAGAGAGCTGGATAGAAATTTATCAAAGAATTGTAGGCAGGAGAAATTTTCTTATTACTTAAGCTTAAATTATATTATAATAATATTAAGTTGAACAAAAAAAAATTCCATTCACGTAAATTACCTAAAGAGAAAATAAAAAAAGAACATAGAGGAAAAAAAAAATTAGTTTTACGTCAATTTATTTATAACTCTTAATTAAAAATGAATGCGTAATAACATTACTCATTATATAAACATACACTCGCGCGTTATAATTTCCAAATTACAGAATGTCACTAATGTATTATTTAAATAAAATATATCATTTTCCTTATTTATATATTATATTGATACGGGCGGGTCGGATTACATGCTCTTACGAACGTTTTGCTACGCCGACTGGCATTAGCTCACCCCTACGATAACCAAAAATTAAAATTCTATGAAAAAGAGAACGGGTTTACCAGATGCATTCAAGTGAAAAATAAAAACAATTTTATTTTTCCTCATGATGAGATAAGCAGCTGCCTGCAAATCAGAATTGTGTGAAAGGATAGGAAGTCAGGCAATAAGGTAGCCACTACCGAAATAAAAATCACCACAGAAACAACAATAACATGATTGATTACCAAATGAATAGAATTTTTTAAATATTCAAAGAATATAACAACTAGAAACTCTACTTTAGTGCTTAATAATTTCAGCTAGGACTATAAACATTTGGCAAATTGTATCCTATATTTTATTTATCAATCATCAATTAATTATTGGCAGCGCATCGCTTTATGTACGTACGAAAAGTCAAATGATGAGGGAAAATAAATCCTCCTCCGAATTAATAAATAAATAAACTGTTATTATATTTCATTTTCATGCATTGATTACATACAAAAAGTAAAGAGTGATTTATTCTTGCTCTTTATTATTTATTTATTTATAATGATTATTATATTAATTATGATAGCTCTAATTTATAAGGTAGATTACTACAAACAGCTAGTAAAAGACATAAAGAGGCTCACTGAACTATATTATATTGTTTAATTATATTCTCTCACAAAATATAAAATAACAACATTGTTTACAACCTGGATAAGGTGCCCATTTAGACTTTGCCATTATTTAATTAATTATTAATTATTATTTGAATGCTGTTATCGCTTCATTAGGTTTATGAAATCATTTTTTATCTTTTGTTACCAAGGGCCATTTAGATATTACATTCGACATCAATATCATTAAAATAAACTGTTTTATGTTAGATAAAGTTGAGTAGGCTGCAGTGATTTTGATTAGGAATTTATAGAACAAAATTTATTATTGATTCCAAAAAATGGAACAAAAACACTTTTTTCCTTTATATAAAATTTTCTGCATTTAGAAGCTCTCAAAACTTTTTTGGTTAAAAACTCACAAGTTCTAGTTAAGAGACGTGTCATCTCTTTACTCACCAGGTGTGAACCTCTAAACATACTTTTTTATTTTTTATTTTTTAGATAGTATTTTTTTTACTAGAATGACACTTATACTGACTACTATAATTAATTTGTTTATAATTCATTCAGGACAATTTAATATATTTATATAGCCCTTATTTTTTCTAAAATTTATTACTTTATTACTCCCTTACATTATAATATGAAATATTAATGGAATTACAAAGGGCATTTTTGACATTTGTCAAGATTATTTAAACTATTCAATTTTTCTTTGGGGGTGGGGGGGGTGGGAAAGGGGACCCTACATATTTTGCGAACTGGACAGAAAATTTCCAAACTTAAGATAAAGTAGTTTAGGGGAACCTCCGTCCATCTCCTCTTTATTACCACACTCTGTGTATTTGTAAGATTTATTTTGAACTATACTTCAGAAACCTCTAAACAAAGAGGATGGAAACTTAAAGGAAAGTGAGAGCGATCTATTTCAAAGAGAAAAAAAAGGACTGGAAAATACAAAAGTTAACAATTTTCAAATCTGGCAAGACAGTCAATTAAATCAGAAGACAGATTTTCAAACTGTTAACCCTCCTACACAAAAGTTTCTCTATTTTTTTACTTGTAACGAATTTTGCGTTTGCGTTTTCAACATTAAAATATATCATGTAAATCTTTATTTCGTTTGCTTTTTTGGTACTTTATGGGGGAGGTTTTATTGAGATGATGGCGCAGGTTTTCAATTAAGCCGAGAGAGGCATCTGGGGCGGACGTGATGATCGCACCGAGATGCCTCGCGTTTTTAATATAAATCTGCAGGTGATAATTTGCGATCGAATCACCCACCTCACGCCTCCTTCTATTGCTCTAAAACACTTTCTCTCTCTCTCTCTCTCTCTCTTCCTTCACTTGAAATATGCTAAATAAAGAAAAGTAAAATGGCCTTAATAATCAAGAAATGTATGCAAGCTCACGTGGGGCGCATGTCTTTCAGGGCGCCAGACTGCTTCACTCGCCTCTCGACCAAATATTCTTTGGCAATAGTTAAAAAAAAAAATTTAAAAGACCAATTGCTTCTCTTATATATTTTATTTAATTTAATATTTCCTTTTCTTATTTTAAAATGCCAAAATTCTTCAATTGTATTTCATTGTTGCTCAAGATTACTAAAGGAAACAATTTTAGGTGAAAAAACACAACGCATATTTTAATGGATTTTGACTTTGTTTTTTTTTTTAATCCGTGCATGTTTTACTTTGTTATTGATATGTGGTAGGGCTTCACCCAATGAAAGAATATTTTGTGTAATATGGAATGACATCATTCTCAGTACAATAACGGTTGTTTGGAGTATTACGCAATATATTCATTCATTGGCTGAAGTCTTCTTAACAATTCTTTAACGACCAATAATATATAATACAATAATAATTCTTTAACTTTGTTTTTCAAAATTATGGCTTTAGTAGGACGGATTTCCTTTAAGATGTTTTTAAAATTTATTTCACGTAAACACTTCGTCGAAATACATACATCTATCTAATCTGAATATAACATCTTATATTCTCTCTTCCTTCCAGTGAGGGCTTTCGTTGGGTATTATCGATGATTTCAAGCCGATGATCACTTCAAATAATTGTTCTTGAATATTTAAAGTCATGATTCAATGTTTTTGTGCTATTTTTTACTTTGCGATCAAGGTTTAAATATTTGAATTTCAAAAAATTTATTTCAATTAGTTAATTAATTAATAATTAATTGCGTTGTGTTTTTTCACCTAAAATTGTTTCCTTTGACTATGACTAATAATATATATAAAATCCAATCTAATTTTTAGGGAAAACTTTAATTTGTTTTTTTTAATGCATATATAAAGAAAAATGTTTTTTTTTTCCGCTACACATCCTTTGTTAAACATTTTCCTCTTTAAAAAAAAATATTGGGAAGTGCTTGAACTGAAATGTGCCGTTTAAATAAGTCCTATAGTACTCAAAAACTACTCAGCACCGAGCATGGAAGGTAGGCAACCCACTCAACTCACTAAAGAATAATTTTTTGATTAATTCGTCCAGAAAGATTAAAGAAATTAAAAAATCCATTGGTCATTTAGGTTGCCTATCTTCCAACAAGCATTTACTCCCCTCCTAATATCAAATTTCATAGAAATTGGTTAATAGTTGCGGACTATATTTCCGAAGCAAAAAGCACTCAGACATCATACTGAGATCAGTTTTTCGAATTCAAAATGCAAAAATTCGTTGAAAACTGGTAATCGAAAATATTTACGATACCATTACTGTTACTTTCTTTCCTTAGGAGAAAGGGGAAGGTGTGAAGTAAAAATTGAAGCATTTTGCTTCTGATTAAAAAAGTTTGATTCGCTCTTAACAGATATGTGCTTTACTATTCACCTTTCTTTTAGTTTTCTCATTTATTATTTGACCCGAACCCTTTACTTTTTTCTAATATAGAATTATATGACTAAATATTAATACGAATGTTATAAATTTTCTATTGACGTTTCTTGAAAGAAGGACCATTTTTCATTCTCTCTCTCATGTTCAAATGTTTTTTTTTATATCGCCCTCAAAATGTCTCTTTGTTTTTTTTAATCCTAAGTGATCTTATTTATAGCTCACGATGATCAAGGCAGCCAATGAAAAACAATAAATTCATTCATTCATAATAAATTTATTATTACGTCAGACAAGGTTGAAACTCGGATGGGTTTTGGGGGTTGTATGTCAAACAATTCTATCGATTCAGCAAATAAAATTACTCACATATTTCATAATACTTTTAACATTCTGAAGGCATTTTCTATCACGACTTTGTCTTTAGGAAGGGGCTCAACCGATACGTTGGCCAGAAATATATATATTATTTAATGATGATGAAAATGAGCTGAAATTATTTTTTTGGAGTTTTTTTAGGCCAATATATTTTCCCGATATTTTTTATCGTCTCTTTTTAAAATTACAGTGGCTAAGTGTGTTCCATCTCAATTCACATTCAGAATAGCTCAAAAATTTTCTTTAACGTCTCTACCTGGGTTAATAAATATTTAACTCCCCAGTAGCAGGTACACATGTCCCAATTTGATCGCCTGGGGACCCCTTAAATTATAATCAATATGCAATTTGCAAAACAATGAAAATGCTCTCATTACTCCCAGACTAAGAATTATTTTATCCTAATTTCTGCATTAAAATTAATATTTGATAATACATCTACAATTTACCTCTAATTAAAAATTCTTAAGTAATAAAGAAGAACTATATTTCTTGTATTGATACGGCTTAGGCTAGAGGCGTACTTAATCCCCAAGGACGGAGGGGGGGAGGGACAAAGCTCCAAAAGAAGCACCCTTAATTTATATTTATTCAATAAGAAAAATTAAGGAAAAGAAGGAACTTGATAAATTAAGTTTTTTTATCATATTCATACCATTCTTTCATCAAAGAAGGACGGGAGAGGGGGGGGGGTTTAACACTCCCGGTACGCATGTGTATTTATTTTTTAAAGAGAGTTCTTCATAAGTAGATGAGTAGATGGTTTTTCAATTTCACTAAATAAAAATCTTCAATTTTATAGTAATTTTTTAATTTCATTTTTAGTCAACTTCGGCTTCTGAGGCCATTTTGACTTTTAAATATACACATTTTTTTTTTTTTTGAAAGAAACGTTTATCGTTGACTTTCGGCAGACGTTAAGTTTGGAGGTTACCTGTCCGAGGTTCAGCAGTGATTGGCCTTCCTTATCTTAGTGGCTGTTGCTCTTCTCTCCGATCAGGCCAGACCGCAATTTTTTAATCTTTAAATCTAACAAAAAAAAAAAATACTTTTGAGTTATTCCAATAAGGGAATTAGATTTTTAAGTCTCATTTCTTATTCTAACTTATAATTAGGAACTAGATGAAAAAAAAATTAAATTTTCTTATATTTGCAGAATCTAAAAAGAATTTGAAAAAAAAATGAAAATTTTCCCATTTTTGAGTATTTTCTAAATATTCTAGATATATGTTCTAATAATAAAAGTTCAAGTCTTTTAAATAATCCTGCTTTTATTTAAACCTGAAGCTTGATTGAATTGTTGACAGGTTAGAGAGGTCACATGGTAATAGTAAAATTTGGAGCGTGAGCGTATGTTGTATGTTTGTGAGTGTGTGTGCCTCTGCCCTTGGGAGGTCCATTAGCACGAGGGAGGGACCAAGAGGACAGGATAGACAGGGTGAAGGAGGATTAGACCATAACTCTCAGCCAGAGAACAGGGAATCAATAATCAAAGATTAGGATTAGTGAGAGAACAAGAGCCTGCAAGGTCACACGAGTGCTTTTTACAATTCGCCAAAGGTAAAGGGTTATCACTTGGTGATAAAAAAAAAAAAAACCAAAACAACGATGAATTTAAGATGATAAATAAAAAAAAAAGGAAATTTATCTAAAATCTAGAAATAAGCAATGAAAATAACAGTAAAAGTGAGAAGTAAACCTAAATGAAGTTTTGATTGAAATTCTTCTCTGAGATTAGGCAGCCAAGGAGAAAAAGATAATAAATTAAATTGGAGGTTGGAAAAGGAGAGAAAGAGATAGACACGAAACACTTGCTGTCCGAAATTCTTCATATTCCAAAAGGTATTGGTTTAAAAATTACAAAATATTTTATTATTCCTTTTAATTATTCTTAACCATTGCCCATAATTTTTAAATTATTATGCCCTACTTATGTAGAAATATATATATATATATGCATTGGCCCATATATAATAATTTTGTATTACCTGAGAAGGTTAAAATTGATTTTGAGATTTTATTTTTTATTTTGTAAATAAAAGATATTTTATCATAAATGGTTTATTTTAGTAATTAATAATACAAAGAATGTTATTAATATACATAATATATATAATACAACATTTTGGCCACTATTTCTGCAACCTTCATCAGGTTGATGCATTCACTCACAAGTAAACAGCACGCGTTGGTTTCAGAAATAGTGACTGGAACATTGTATTATTGTATATTAATAACAGTTTTTGTTTTAATAATTAGTAAAATAAACCACGCTAAAATTATTAAATATAATAACAATAATCGTGAAAGTCTAAAAATCTAAAGTCCTAATCAAAACTCACTATTTTTCACTGCGTAATTTCTCTTTTAACTGTAACCTCACAAAACATCGCATCTCATATTCCACAACTTGAACAAAAAAAAAAAAGTAATTCCTTTAAAAAATAATATGAAATGTAATAAGTGATTAAAGAAAAAATTATTTAAAAAAAAAAAATTTAATGAGCATATTATTTATTGGATCAAGTCCCCCGTCAATCGAACCCGGAATCTCCGGCCTATCCGGGGCATCGGTGTACTTCTTTTTCACCAGGCTACCAGTTACTCCAGACCAGCAAAAACACAAATCCGCAATAATTATCAATATATTATGCTAATGTTAGTTAAAGTAAAAAATTTTTCTTTAGAGATGACGTAAGTATCATATTTTTACTGATGGCCCTAATTCAAACTCAAAAAAAATAAACTTTGTCTGAATCCTTGCTTCGAGAAATCAATATCTGATTCACATGAATCAAAAATAGATCTGAATAAACTATCTAATATAAATGTTATTTTTCTTAGTATATAATAATAATAGTAATAATTATAATTCGACCTCTCAGGTCCGTTTTCCAGAGGTCTCTGATGACGTAATGGAGAGCGGCTAATTTAAATATACAACATTTCGCTTATACCTACCAAATATTTAATCTCTCACATATTTTAAAAGAACAAGTGTGACTAGACAGTTATAACTATTTTTTATGATGGAGCTGACGAACTAATTTTTATTAATAGATAAATAGATTACATATTTGAATAAGATAAAAAATTTTATTATATAGTAGTTACTTAGTGCGACTATAAATTCTTTAAAGAAAAATTCCCATTCAAAATAAAATATAGACTACTATTTATTTTGAATTGTAACGTCTTTGCCATTAAAAAAGAAGAACCGTATTAGAGACGAATATAAATAATAAATGAATAAAGAAAAAACTACAATTTTCATACCCTAATGAAAAATAAAAAGTTTTATTATGAATATCATCATGACGAAGGGAGGAAGGAGGTTTTTGCATTTTTCCATCCAAAGTCCTGAAATTCTGGTGATGATAACCATAATATATATCCCACCCCTCCCCTATTTTTTTTTATATTTATACTATAGATAATAGATGTTCATAAGCATAATTCAATTAGAAATGGCGAGGGTGGGGGTGGGGTGGGGGTTGGTAATCTTGCGTGTTGCTGCGCAGAGGCTCAGGGCGGAGGCAGATAAGCGCAAGACGCCGCAATATAACACGAAGAGAGAAGAGAGGAGGATGCTGGCTGGCTCTCGCCTGCCTGCCTGCCTTTTTATATTAGTCTATTAAATACAGAGTAAATAACCATCAACATTATCAAGCGACGCTAAAATAAAATTATGAATATAGCGCCGGGTTAAAACTTAATAGGAAAACATCTCATCTGCTCCCCGGGGATCTCTCTCTCTCTCTCTCTCTTTTGGATGCTGCTTAGCTGCGCTAACGAACCGCCCCCTACCACCCTTAGTGGCATTTGCATTCAGATGCATACACTCTCTTCTAAGGTTGATTGATTGTTTTTAATATTGTTCTTGCCTGCTCTGAATCAATCATGCAGATTAAAATATTTGTCAACAGCTCGATGCTCGGGGATCGAGTGTAAATTGATTGATAAGAAATGAACTAAGATGAAAGCGAAAAAAAAACTTTCATTTGAATTAAACACCTAAAATATTCGAGTATGTTATTATTTGTTCTTTTTTGGATGTCTTTATTCTACTGGGAAAAAAATATTTCAAATTTTTTATATTTAAACAAAAAGCTCTATATATTAAACGTAAATAAGGTATTTATAAAAAAAGAACAAATCATGTGAGCACTATTTTAATGCTTTATTCAAGCCCCTACCCCCGTGGATCCCAGGCAGTCCGATTAAATTTTATTTAAATAATTTGGATTCCAATTGATATAAATAAATATGCCTGGATCATTGTTTCGTAATTAAAAAATATAGGTATCGTTTAAAGTCTTTATGACCTCAGATCCCGGAAAGACAAAAAAATATATTTTTTTAAACAATTCTGTTTGATTTAAATTTTTCTTTCAAAATTATTTTAAATTTGATTTTAAATAATATCTTTAAATGTAACAAAAAGGGACTTAATGCTTTATTGATGGATAATGTAATGAGGTCAAGTCCGATATGGAAAACAGTCAATAAAAGCCCTTATAATTAAATATAAATTTTTATAAATTCATTTTTCTCTAAATTAATGATGTGTTCATAAAAGCTTTAACCATATAACCTATTTTGAAAATGTTAATTTAGCACCTTCCAATTTTTGTTTGGTCTTTTTTTTAATTACCTCACTTGTTCGTGACCTCTCATCAATTGATGTTTGGTTATTGGATCCTAAGCATCCCAAACGTTCAAATCGCTAATGGATTTTTCCATTAATTATTACAGAACGCACCTAAGGCATGAGCTAATTTCTGTAAATTAATGTTAAATCTTGCCAAAATAAAATAAAAATTGAATTGTATGGTCCGCACTAGAATCGAAAATTAATCTATTAGTGAGTTTGTTATTTCGGTTGCCTACTTTGCAGCAAGTAAAAATGAACGAATTTATGCAGCCCACCTTATCTACTATCATTAATTTTGGTAAAAATTGCCTAAAGGTCGACTAATCAATCCTTTGGCCTCATAGTTATCTGCTTATTCAATTAATCGGCAAATGATAGTTGGATATATTTTTTCCATTTGAACCTGCTTCAACTTCAATTTATTCTAAATTAAAACTGAAATTAGACAAGGATCTCTCATTTTTTGTTCAAATAAATGAAATATTACCAAACCGTCCAGTTCGAATACGAATTTGAGCTGATTAATTATAATTTACGTAAAAATAATTTTTTAAAGGTTATCTCAACATTGAAATAAAGTCATTTTAAATTAATGGAATCCCGCAGATGATAGACGATTTCCTAGGTCTTCTAACAACATAATAAATGAATTAGGGTATCTTAAAGAGGAGGTACATATTGGATTAGCAAATTCAATCCTTTCATGAATATTTTGAACCACTCCTTTGGAATCAGATTCTGTCCCATTTGATTTTGTGCTTGTTAATAAAGGTATTGTTTCCGAGGTCACTCGAAAGAATCCAAACAACCTTCTGGAGATTTATTACTCTTCAAATTTCTGAATGCTTTCAACATATTAATATATTTTTTACCGAAATAGGAATTGACTATTTGTTTGTATTGGCTTCCCTATTAAGGAGATAGAAAAACATCGTCAATAGACAACCTGTGAAGGTTAGGGCCAATCAAATATTACAGTAACCCTCAAAAAGATATAAACTCTTTCAGTGAAATGAAACTTTTATTGATATTTAAAATACAAATAAAACGGCTTTCGAGAGATAATCAAAGTGTGGATTCTTTTGTAAATGTTTCGTTTGCCTTTCATCGAGATTGGTAGCTACATTATATAAACCCCTTTTTATTTTATTTATATTTTTACATAAAAATGTCTTTTAAAATTTCTCAAGGTATCATATCCGGTGAGTATGTAATGAACTACTATCTTTTATTTTTGTTTATAATTAATTTTTTATTCTCTCTTTATTATATAATAAAAAAATTAAAAATTTAAGGTGGAAAAATTATTAGGCAACTTTATATATATATAGTAAATAAGAAATATTCTAGATCAAGGATAGTATACTTTGAATTCATTACTTTTATTCTATTTAAATTTCCCTATAATATTGAATAGACAACAAATCAAAAACCCTGGAGAAGAATTCAGGTTACATAAATTCTAAAATATAATTTCAACATTTTCTATTTTTGTCCTAATACTCTAAAAAACATGTTATAAAAATAGATTAAATTAATAAATAATAATATAATAAATTAATTAATAAAATTCCTATTTGTTAAATGTCTTCCTCAGGACAATTGGCCAGCTCATTATTTTAAATTAACATTAATTCAATTATATTAGGTTAAATAATATACCGTCTCCATTCACTAAGGAAATGTTGTCCCTTCTACAATTATAATTCTTTAATTTCCATCGGGCTCACTAGATGGCAGAAAAAATTTAAAATATAAGCTTACGAGTTAAATTATATTTTCAGTTATTATGTAGTCTATACAATAGAATAATATAATATTTATAGAGTAGCCGATTGTCTAATTAAATTTGATTTTATAAATTATTACTTTCTCTTGCATATATATGAAATATATAGTAGTGTATAGCGAG
>JAAAKE020089811.1:0-21090 GCA_010014785.2 Anisolabis maritima | reverse complement strand
CCCAAATGGAATCCACCATGACGTTTGTAATTTTAAACTTGGATTCGTAATCAGCGAATTCATATATCAAATTCCATAGTGAGCAATGCATTTTAATTTTGCCGAGAATTTTTGAATTTGTGACGATTCCCAGACCCCAAAAATGTACAAGTTTACACGATTTGTCTAGAAAGAGCATGAGACTTTTGTCTAATGTTATTTTAAGCTGGGGAAAATTTTCTATTAATAGAATGAAGATAATAAGAATTAATTTATTCTATTAAGAAAAATGTAATATTTCTTTTTTTTAAATCATTAAGAAAGGAAGTTCTTTAAATGCCAATTATATTTTATAACATTAAAAGAAGGTTTTTGCTAAAACAAAAACTTTATTAAATTACTTCTTTTACTATTTTATTTCTGTGACAAGAATCGTGTTGCTTACACATCTCTTGAATCCAAAATAATTTAAGGGTTTTCACGTTTTTAACTTTTATTAGTGTCTGGATTTTTTCTATATGATACTAAGAGAAATACACGGCAAACAATGCGGGAACAACTGTTTTACGATTATTCGGATCTTTCCGCGAACATCTAAGCGCATTTCGTTCTCTCATAAGCCCATCTTCTTTTATTAATAGCGAAGCTCATCTCGGCTAGAGGGCCAATCTTCTTTCCGGAACAGTTGCCCCCACCAAAATAGAATATTTTTTATTATTTATTTATTTCTCTGCTTCCCAGCACAAATTTATTAGTGAAAAGGCTGGATCTGTTTATTTATCTCGTCATCCGAATCTTTCTTTACGCGTTTTGAGGGTAAATCCAGATTTTTTTCAACAATATCTAAAACAAACTTGTACTTAAAATAAAATAAAATACTTGTACTTAATCTCTTGAATATTAATGGCTGTATTTAGTTAGTGATAATAAATAATGTAAAAAGCCTCTCTAGTCTTGAGACGTTTCGGATAAAATTTATTATCCATCTTCAGTCGAAGTTTGTGTTGGGAGAAAGTTGAGTCTGAAGAGCACACACAATCTTAACAGATTCATGATTCTGTATTCTATTAATGAAGTGAATTATAATTTTATAATAAAATTATTGCTAATTCGTATAGCAGATACATTCAAAATTAAAAAAAACTTTAATTCCATTTTAATCCTTAGTTTACTAAAGTTTTTTTTCAGGGCTGATCATCTCTCCCCCATCTGTGGAGTGAAATGGCCAGGGGCTTCAAAAAAAATGTTTTGTCCATTGGTAATGGGAGTTAATGTTATGTATTTTTGTATTTTTGGGATCTTGTAAAGAATAAAAAATTGGGGAAGCGCTGTTAAATTTCTTATGATCATATTCCTTCCCTTTACTATTATTGATAATAGTGGGGGAAGGTAAAAGAAGGGAGATGAAAATTTAATTTGAAAATATTACTACTAATGTTATTCAAATAAAGCTAGAGAAGAGTTGACCGAAACGTTGCTAATTTTAATTAATTAGAAATAAGACAGAAGTTTAGGCTAATTATGTATATTATATCAGTGCTAGCACTTAATAAATGGTTCTTTAGTCTTTTTAATATTCATTCGAAAGTTGTTGAAAGTTTTATTTTTTCTTTGATTATATAGCATTTCTTTAATTATAAAAGTTTTGAGATGGGGACAACCAGCCTCCCCTATCAGACGGTTCGGTGAGCAAGCAAGAAGCTCTCTGCTCCTGAGTTGGTTGGGATTTCTCCCTTTTTCTTATTCCAAGGGCCCCCGCAATTTCTTTTTACTAAGGTTCGTATTGCAACTTTTTTTCTCCCCTTCTGGTGGAGGATGTCGGCTTCTCAATTTCGGGGGCTCGTGCCCCAGCCACCCGGGGGTGGGTGACAAGGGGACAAGCCAAAGAGACCGACCGACCAACTTGAAAGTTGATATATACAACATTTTTTTAACAAAAAATAAATAAATAAATAATATTTACTTCCATTTATAAAATATTAGAATATGTGAGTTTTTTAGAATATTACTTTCTTTACTGAAATAGTCAACTGTGCTTCTCTTTTATATTAATATTTAATCTAATTAAAGAGGAAAAAAATTGATGAATGGCGCAATTGTGTGTTCTAATATTAGTATTATTTGGCTCATGTTAATAGTTGAGTAGATATTTTGATTCTTCATTTTTGGACTTGTATCATTTGGGCTGGATGGTTACCTTTGCCTTTGATCTTGGATTAAAGCTTACGTTTCAACTTGCCAGGCCATTCGGCCCCATTCGTGTCTACACACACATTTGCTTATTTTGGACCAAATTTTTAAGATCCCCAGAATCCGAATATTTTCAGGCGTGAATGATTTCGTGGCTTTAACCAAAATATAGGCTAAACTAAAAATTAAATAAGGAAGTTAAATGAATATTTCTACATTATTTATTATTATAATACGTAGATTCTTCCCCTTTAATATAATGTTAAAAGGATCTTTGCATTTAATAGCTTCAAGCAATTATTAATTTTTATTAGGCTCCCTTCTACAATTTCCTAAGAATATGTTAATTTCAAACTAGCTTTGTGCTGCTTCCGGTAACGACCATTTGTCAAATTTACTTTAAATCTCAAAATATGCCATATAATTTGGTAATTGGGAAGAGAGAGTGATTTGCTGCCCCTCTCCCTTCTGTCTTTTCCTTTCCTTCCTCAATAGGAAGAAAGGTAGTGGGCAAGGATTGGTACTTCATAAATCCCCAAATGGTACCATGGTATATATTAAAATGAGATGTTTTAATAAAAAACGAATATTCTAGAGCTATAAGAGAGGCAATTTCTTAAATATTCGAAAAATTATTTTCGTTAAAAAACTAGAGTTTGTGTTTCTGTTACAACCTAAAAGCACAATGCCCTCGAAGCCTTGAATGCACCGCTGAGAGTCTATTCGTGCTTCGGATGTGGATTATATATTAATAATTTTTAAATAATAATTCTTTCTAGAATATGGTGGAACCCTTTCAAAGTCCGGCCCCTATATCAGATCGAGCTCTCTGGCCACGGCTCTAAATGCGGATTAAGTGTAATGTAATTATCATTAATTGCAGTTACTATGTTCCTATTTATGAATAATATCAGCAACAAAACTTGAGTTAGACATAGTTTCAGACACCTAAAAATTTTTTTTCCTAATTTTAGGCTCTTGTAGTTGACTGAATTTTGGGTTAAAAAAAATCTTCAAATAAAAGTTGTTTTCATCTCCAAAAATGATAATAGATATTTTTATGCTAAAGCACATTGTTGAAAAAATATTGCGGGAAACCCAAAAAAAATCCCAGAAATTTTAGCTCTTTTTTTTCAATATTGCGCCACCAGGTCGAAAATTTACATTTGTAATAAGGGTCGCGAAATATAAAAGATACCCGACTTTGTTCAAAGTAAAGCTGCGATTTGAATAATAAGAAAAATATACTTTTTACTGAAGGGGTCAGTTTCTCCAATGCAGAGGCATGCAAACAAGTTTTTCAAATTTATTAAAGGGAGAAGGAGGGGGTTATTATTAAAATATCAGATAAAGCATATCATAATATATTAATTATAATAAAGAGAAGCGAAAACTTGATAAGAAAAGAAGACGTTACGTCTTCACTGTCTCTCTTCCAACTCCTTCTTATTAAAGAAACGCTAATCTAAATTAGATCTATAATAGAATTATTTAAATATTAATATATTTATTAATTAATTATATTCTGATAAATATTCCGTTATATGAAGATATAAAAATTTATTATGATAATAATTATTTCAACTTTCAGTCACTTTATCATATTTTTAGGAGGGGGATCTTTAAAGAGGGAAAGGGGGGAACTTCCTGCTTAATCCCCAGTCATTTTTGTTTAAAAAACTGTATGAGACTGTTCCCCCCCCCCCCCCCCCCGATTTCAATAAAGAATCGCCTATTTTTCTTTAATTTAATCCAAATATTGATTAGGTTTATAAGATAAGGGCGACTCCTCCTGGTTGGGTGTGTAGCCCGCCGTTCCGTTAAAATTTAGTTATACAATAAATTGCATGTTGGACCTAAATCTTTCGAGTTCGAGCTCGTAGTACTAATGAATAAAAGTGTCGATTTGTGGGGACCCGGCCTCTGGTCACTGTTAGGGCAGGTCTTTGACCCTCGGGCCAGCACCTGCACTTGGGGTGGATGAGCCCTCAGCTCTCAGCTCGTGTTTCACAGAGAATCACCGATCATCCATTAGTCATCAGCATCGTTAATGACCAAGCTGTTTTTCATACCGATCGCCAACATCAATTATGATTGTTGGAAATTTGAGAAAATATCTAATAAACGATATGTATGAATTTCATATATAATTATACCCCTTTCTTTCCCATTAATTTTGATAATTATTCTGTTAATTTTCAAAAATAAATTTTTCTTTTTCATTTACATAAATTTATAAGTGCCTCAGAAAAATTCAATTTGGAGATTATAAAAACAATTAATTTTTTACATAATACAAAAAATAATTCAATAAAAATAAAATTAAAATTGAATGATGAAATGTAAGATGTTATTTGGCTAGCCTACCTTCCCGAAGAGAAGTACAGTTGAAAGTATACCTTTATGTTTCAGTAATCTGGAGCGCAGTGTAAAATTTAAAGATGCTAGAAAAAATTAATTTGGCCAATGTTCTCAAAATACTTCAAATATTTTAATTATAGATTATGGTATAAAAAATGAATTTAAATGCAATTGTAAATCTTCTCAACATAAATGATAAAATTTTTGCATGGTTGATGCATTGAACTACAAAGTAGTCTACTTTTATTTATTAAGCAAATTAAATCCAAAAGTAGAAATAAGGATTTATTTTACTTAAGTTTTATTAATGATCAAAATCCAAAATGCAAAATAAATTTAATGTTCTGAGGTCCAAGAGCCGAATATAATATTATATATCTACATTGCATAACGTATAGTAGCTCCCTAAACATGATTATTATATAATATGCTCCTCAGTTAATTTTGGTTATTTTCACAATTCTTGTTTTCTATATAATTTATATATTTTCTTTTTTGTTCTGTTTTATTACGATGTATAGACAGATTTCTTTCAAGTTGGCAACCAGAGAACTCATCAGGTATTTGTTAATTTAGGAATTTATGAAATATCGTACAAATAAAAAGAGCTGAATAAAATGAACGAATCTTAAAAATGAACGAAGAACTAAAAAAGAAGAGATAAAGGCAGCTGAGAGTATAGACAAAACTTTTTAAATTTATTTCCTTATAGAGTCTCATTTGTTCTTGAATTCATCATGAAGAAACTCATAATTAAGAAAAAAATTTTTAATAAAAACTTAGGATATAGCCAATGAAGTATCCAGGAAATTTTTTAGGCGGGGTGGTTTATAAAGATATTAGATATAGGTAAAGATCTTTATCTCGGTTAAATATGAATGTTTTATTTGATATATGATATTTTGTTTAGTCTCTTCGCCATTTTAAGACTTAAATCCAATAAAAAATATTTAAATATATCATTTGAATCATTTAGCATAACCGCCCTAATAATTTTTATAATGATGCCCCCTGAATATAAATGACATTTGCTGGTGATGAAAAAAATAAATTCGAAATGTTTTAAACCAAATGAGATGAATCAATTGGTGTGGTTTGGTTTTCTCTGTGGACCCCTTAACAGAGATGTTAGCATATGTCGTTGTGAATTATCAAGTTTATTATTCATTAGACAGGGGAGGGGGAATCGAAAACCCGAATCAAACGCCCAATTAATATTCGAGATTGACTTTTGTTATTGAAATGCGCAAAAAAAAAAAATTATTTACGTTCCAAGCCTGAATTTGAGTTGTAATGAGACATCCCCTCGGGTGTGATTACAAACACAAAGCAAGAGTGATTATCAATAGAGAAGGAAAAAATTATGCATCGGTTGTAATAAATCAGAATGACTTGGAACAAATGGAGGAGACAAACTCTACTTAATTAAAATTAATCGAAATAAGAGCTGAACGATTTCGTTCCTCTAATAATTGTTATTAAATCAGGCGAATAAAAGAGAATTTTTTATATAACATTTGGTAAAAGTTTCAACTCGCTCTTTGATAAGATGGGAGAAAACTCATTTCCTTTTACAAACCTTTGGGATTTTTTTATAAAATAAATCTGGTTCAGGGGATGAGGCGAGAAAGGGGACGTCGGACACTAGGCTTGACCAACCTGCGGGCCGCATGCGGCCCAACAAAAAATCATAACATTTTGAGATTGCTACTAAAAATACTATAAATACAATTTTAATTTGTTATTAATTTATTAATTTATGCGCAAAAAAAGGCAGATTGTCATCAAGGCTGTAAATTTATTTCATAAGGGCTAAGAGGTTGAATCAGCTACAATTCCAGGAATTCCTTGCTGACTATCGACATCATTTGCTTTTTGTACTAATGAAAAATGAGATGACTATGCTCTTTGATTTTTTGGTTGTTTCTGGATGGAAGACAGCCTTTTCTTTGGAATCAGTACCTCTGATTGTAGTAAACAATAAAAAATTTTTAGTTTGAGCTTGAAATGTCCAGCTCCGCTCTGAGAGAAAGCTTAAAAATGGGCTCTAACTACAGGTAGTTCTTTTATAAATATTGAATAAAAAATTCCTGAAAATCATCAATGAATAATGAAAGAAAATTTCCATTAACGAGTTGTTATTTTGTTTAGGACGAATTAATTTATGAACCCCATGAAAAGATATAGTGTATTAAATTTAGATGTTAATATGAGAATTTATAATCATTATATTTTTCTTAGGCCCGTTTTCCTGTTGTTTCTTGATAGGCATATAACAAATAGTTGGTGTAAACATCCCCCAAGAATTTCCCTCTCTAATTCATTTGGGCGGAAGATGAATGATCTCGCGAGCAACTGGGAGCGTAGCTAATTTCACAACATGTTAATTTGAACTTCTTTATCATAATAAATGAATGTAATGGTGGTTGGTTGGGGATTTGCTCAATTGGTTAGGCAAATTAGTGACTCGCGGCCTTGGTGCTTCAGGCCCGTCTGTAATTACAGGCGCCGCGACGGTCCGGAGTCCTGAAGGGCTCCATACTGAATGCACCGTGTTATTATCCCATGTCTCTCTCCTTCCTGTCCAATTTGTTCTTGTGATTTAGCAAATATCGTGCCACCATCTAAATTAATATTAGAAATTGTAGCTTCACAAATGATAGCGATTTAATTCGTGTGTTGGAAAGCGAGGGCACAGAGAAAACTTTCCAGAGATGAGCGTTTCTTTTTTTTATTAAATGCCTAAATAATGCCCCAGGCTTAGGAGAAACGTCCCAGAATAATTTATGAATTTGAAAGAATTTTAGTTTTTCGGAGTTTATTACTAATTTTTGTATTGTATATAAAAAAATAAGCAACTTAAGCCATGTTTATTTTAATTGGTATTTTTTAGGTTATTTTTAGGTTGTGTTGTTTATATCTATCAAGATGAAATTGCAATCATAGACTGCGAGCAGAGTTTGATATTAGTTGGGTCCTCATTTTAGAGACAAGAGGTGCCGAGATTATTTAGAAAGGGCATGTTTCATTAATGAATTGTGCAAGTCGTATCCTAAGCATTTTGACATTTTCTATGTGCGGTCAGCGTTCACGAGGCCCTATAATAAAAAAGTTTGCCCATCTCTGGGTTAGGATAACTAATAAAAAGAGGAAAAATATCTTGA
Organism: Anisolabis maritima; assembly: GCA_010014785.2. Classification (NCBI taxonomy): domain Eukaryota; kingdom Metazoa; phylum Arthropoda; class Insecta; order Dermaptera; family Anisolabididae; genus Anisolabis; species Anisolabis maritima. Next base: position 13,396 of record JAAAKE020089811.1, on the reverse strand, counting down.
TAAATAATATATTTTTATTAATTGCATTTAAAAAGAAAAAAGAGATTAAATAAAATTTCAATTTCTCTTCGTAATGACGTAGCTTTATTATCTTAGACCCTTTCGTTTTCTAAATAAATAAAATGCTCTTTAAAATATATTATTAAATTTAAACCTACGCATATTTATTAAAGCAAAGTGAAATTAAATTGCTTGTAAATAAAACAATTTAGAAAAATTTTTTCAAAGGCCAGTGAGAAGGGATGAGTCCACCCTCCATTATATATGAATCCGTTTTTTATTTTAAATATGTTTTATTCTAAATTTAGATAATAACTTATCTAATACATGAATAAAAGAGTAGCTATTTTTGGAATAATGAAATGAATAAGTGCAGGGACGCGAAGGTGACTTGCGGCTTTAACCTGAGAGATGTTAATTAGTTGAATGGACCACGGCGAAAGGAGCCGAGAACGAGGGGTGAGATGGACAAACACAAACGGTTTAATAAGCGACCTGAAGACATATATTGGGCCCCTGTGCCATGCCAGCCATGATGATGGCTTCATCCTCCAGTTCTATTAATCATTAAGCCGAGAGTGTAAAGGCCAGGCCGCATTAAAAGCGTTAAATTAATTTCAGCGCCGACTGTTTTAACATATGCTAATCTATTTTTATAAATATACGTTACCAATTGAGAATAATAAAATGTAATCTTTTTTCTTGGTTTATTCAGAAATTCAGGGTCTGCAAAATTATAGATGCGACCTGACGGCCAGTCCTAGCTCGGGTAACTTGTGATCGCTATCGATGCTCACTAGATATAAGGGCCTGAATGAAAAAATTATCAAAATCCTTTTCTTCTGCATCTGAGGTCATTTAGACATAGTCCTTATTTATTTATATTAATTGGTAGCCAATATAATACAAAAACATTTTTGTCGCTCATGTCGGGAAGTGAATCACTGATTGGTACGTGAAGACCTCTCTCACCTCCGCTCCAAGGGTCAAATTATTAATATTTAAAGATCTTATTAAAGGAGATTAGAATATTTTGTATCTCCAAAATGTGATCGGATATTTCGGTTGCCATATTCAATCACTGTTAGAAAATGTCATGAAAAAATAAAATCTTGCGGTATCTCATACATATTCCTATCGCTTCTTTAATAAGATCCAAATTAGTGTCTTCGTTCCTACTAAAGTCTCTCTAATTCACAAATGAATGGTGGACAAATTTTTAAAAACCTTCCCAGACCATTCTTTCAAGTGTTACAGTTTGTTGACATTATTATACAAAAAATAAAGACTACTCCAAATTTTAATCATTGCCCTGAAATTGGTATTTATTGTTCTCCTGTTCTCATAGTTATTTACTTGACTGTCCTTTTTTGCCTCTTTTGTGATTTCCTTTTGACCTAGGCTAAACACAAACTCAGTTAAAAATTCAATTTTCAACACTTAGCCTTAACCAACTTACAATCCTTTATTTTCTCTTGGCGCTCATATTATATTTCGTATAGAAAATTCGAGGCTCTAGCAATTTGTATGTTTGTTTGTTTTTTATTCATCTGAGGCTCTGTTCATATTTATTTAAATTAATAGGAAGCCAATATAATTTTATGATTTTCCATTGACCTTTAGATCATGAATCAACCTCTACTCTAAGAGACGGGGACATAAAAATAAATAAATTTATTTACGTCCTGGTTAATGACAAAAGTCCTCAGTGGCTAGGTCTAATCAAACACAAATACAAATTTGTAAATACATAACACACATCAATGAAGAATAAATAAAACGGTTTTTTCATTTTTTAGAAATTTTTTTCACACTCAGAGACAGAGACAACATTTTGCGAGACCCATTTTTTAGACTCAGAGAATATCAACGTATATCCGTAGAAATCGCAACATTGATTTGCGATCGCAATACTTTCTCACTATATATTTCATATATAGGTAAAAGAAAGTAAAAATGCCAGGTCGTTGAGCCCGAAGGGCGTGTTCGACCTCGGTGAGTGCTTTATTTTCCATTTCCGAATTTAGAGGAAAAATATAAAATCACGAAATGAATAAAAAAATTATTTTAATCTTTTTAAATTTTTTCCTTAAAAAAAAGTTAATTAATGATGTTGATCTCTTTCCGCACCTCTGATTTTTACACACTCATAAAAAAATTATTTCTTATTAATTGACGTATTATAAAATCTTAATAATTAAATGTAATTGACGTCATTAATTAAAACTGATTTCTTTGTTTTTTGGAAGGGCATACAAAACTTGGCTTACCATGCTCTTTAATCGTTTTCTACAACCAATTGAAATAAAATTGTTGCCCTCTCCCTTGGAGGTAAGCATAGCAAAGGTCAGTGGTTCGCTTCCCGTCCTGAGCAACAAAAATTTATTTATATTATATTGGCTACGAATTAATTTAAATAAATAAGGACGGAGTCTAAATGGACTGATATGCCGAAAAAGACTTAAAAAATATAAAATTGTTTATTTTTGTAAAAGCAAGTCTTGGGCTAATTCTCTCCCCCGCATGCCCCGTCGATCTCTGCTTCGTTCCGATCGTTTCTATTTTTCTACGCGCGCGCGTAGGCAATTAATCACCTGGCGCACAATTACCATGCTAATGCACACGCACACTTCTCACCCTTTAAAACCAGCAAATAATTATCGGGTATTATTCCCTACTGGAACACAATGAATTAATTTGAACAGTTTCGACAAGCATTGAGCATTAGCTACATATTCAAATGATATACATATATTTAATATGAAAAAATTAAACATCTGTTTTTTTAACATCTGTTTTCTTTTTTTTATTTTAATATATATAATTTAAAAAGGATTTAAGGGGTAAAAAAATCTTATATCAAAATATCTACTATAGACTGGTGGGGAGGCTTCATCACCAAAGATTATCCTGAATTGATTAAAAGAAATTATAATTTAGTAATTAAATACGAATTGCATTATTACAGTATGAGTACCAGGCACTGGCACTAATCAGAAAAGTTTCTTTTGAGGGGCCCAATCTAAAAAATTTCAGGGGGAGGACCCAGGGAAATTTTTTATATAATACATAATTGGCGAGTATAACATTTTTTTAGTAAAATATTACATGATGATAACATTAAATCCAAGCTCTAATGTCGTTTATCTTATACCCAATTTTTTTTTGTTTTTGTTTTTTTTTTTTGGAATAAATCCGCTCCCACTTAATGGATTGTTATGAAAATTCGAAGACAAACATTTTAATTATCATCATCGAGTTTCGTCCAGTAAATGCTGAGGAAATCGTGGAATCGTGGTCTTCGATTTTTAAGATTTCTTTCTTTCTTTTTTTAAATAAATACTTGAGTTATATGGAAAGGGGACCTGCGAGACAGACATGTGTCATAAATAGCCATGTCGGACATGAGAATTAGCTGATCGATCAATAGTTAAGAAAAAACTTTTATTACAGTGCTCAAGGAATAATTAATTTACTTCTCTCGTCAAAAGAAAGAAAGATATCTTAATGGCCAATTATTTCTATTATATTGAAACTGGCAAATTTACAAAATTAGTCGGAATGACCGTATTTAGTTCTAAATAAAATACACATACCTCTAAGTACTGGAGTTCCACGCTTTTATTTTTCTTCTACGCGTCGTAACAATCGTTTAAAAAGCATTCAGCCAGTTATAATAATATGTAAGGAGACATCCTGTCCTATTCTATCCTTAGTAAGATATCCAGTTGCTAACAGATTACTTCCCGCTCCTAAAGGGCCTTTGTCCTTCGACTGTCGACCGGTCTTCACGTTCGCGTAATGCAAAAAAGAAAAAATTTCCAAAATAATTGGCTGATTTAAATTTCCGGCATTCAAAAAATATATAGCCTTGTCTTTCTGTCGTTTTTTTTTTTACTTGGATGCTTTTTTGACTTTAAAGGGGAGTAAAAAAACAAATAATAATAAGCTGGAAAAACAAGTTTTTAGATATTTTATTATATAATATTATTTTTACTGTTAAAGTTCTTTTTTTTTCGAATTTTTTATATCAATCTGTTGATATGAAAACGAGTTAAAAGTATGTTAGTTCTTGAAAGCATTAGTTACAGTTTGATCCATTTTACGATAGAGGGTGATAAGAGGGTATATAGAGCATTTCCAATTCAAATGGAACCTTTTCCAAAACAAATTAAACATTTTGCAAGTCGAAATAATCATTTTAGGAAAAAATTTTATTCTTGAATATCTTGGCTTCCAAAAGCCCAAAAAAGGTTTTTTTATTAAAATTTTTATAAATTGTACTAAAAATTCTTTTAATTTAATAAGCGTTTTATAAAATCCTTATCAGCTATTAAGAGCTTAAATTCAAAATTTTGCCATTTTTGAACTTTTAGGGATCAAGATATTAAAAAAAAATTCCAATCATGGTAGGTCATAAGGATAAAGGAAGACTGGAATTGACTGGTTCTACCAGTCGCGAGATTAACGACATGGAACGATGACTCTTGTATTGCGGACAAACGTCGTTTTGGGAGGAATGGATTTTATTTCAGTAGAACATTATTAATCCAAATAACATCATCTAAAAATATTATTTGCATACATGATAGGATTGTATACCGGTCCATTATTATATTCCAAGAAGAGATGGTTAGCGAAAGATGCAAGAAAGTGATGCAAGAGAGGTCAAAGAAAATAATGATTTCTGAATAATTTTTTCCTCTCTCTTCTAATTTGATATTTGATGTCAAAATATTTCGTTCTATAATATAATTTAAGCAGAAGGGCTTGGCCAGAGAGAAGAACAACAATCACCAAGTTCTTTGTTGACAAGCAAGGTCATGCAGCGCTGAATCTCGGATGGAGGGCGCCAAAGAACACCCGCCGTAAGCCATCGAGAATTTATTATTTATGTGTATAAATCGAAAAATTAGAAACTTTAAATGGTCTTAGGAGTCGAAAAAAGTATAAATAAAATTTTTAAAAAAATGTATATTCTTAGAAAGATTATTGTTTCCTATTCCATTTCCACGATGAACTAAAGCAGAAATGGCCGGAAAGACAAAAAGGTTTGAAATTCTAAAATGCAAGACAGGCTTATATTAAAAATAGAATTTCTTTTAAAGAAGCAAACTTAAAATTTTGAAATTTTGTACGTTGGTACAGGGCAGATTCTCTTCCATTCACCTTTGACTACCCTGCCCGAGTCTAATAAAAATATTGAAAAAATGAGGCACTCGCAGGGGTCGTTTTAACCTTTAAACTAAGACCTTCTTAAGAGTTTAAGATTTTCAGTTCACTATTAATTTAATTGATTTAATAGTGAAATCATCAAATTTTAAAAGGTGCATAGTGCATAGATTCAAATAATCACGAGAGAACGTGTAAAAAACCTAAAATCGCCAAGTTGATATTTTCTAAAATTTAGATTTAGATTTTGGAAAATCGTCTCTGTTTAAAATCAGCCGATGACACAACACTTTCCTATTAAAATTAAATTGCATTAAAAATTTCTTTATTTTCTTTTACTTTTATTCCTTTGATGGCCCTTTTTAATTATTTTATTTTTTTTAAACTTGAACTTTATACGAATATAATTTCTATAAAGAGTATTTTTATATAAAATAATAAATGAATTCACAGAAATAATAATAAAAACAAATCAAGTTATTATAAAATCAACACAGCATGGTATGGTAATTAAATATAAATACAAATTTATTAGTCCTAATAAGGAGAAAAGATGACAGAGGCATCAACAACAACAACAGGACGAGAATGGGAACAGAAATTTTGTCTTCTTTCTCTTTCTTAATATGTCTATAAATTTGTAAAAATTAATGACCATGACATGAGTTTGTAAATGTCTTTATTTTTTTGTTTTCTGCAATCAAATAAAAATTTCTGTAATTATAATAAACATTGATGATAATCAAAGCTCGAAATGTTAACTAGCTTCCTCTTTTTTTTTTTTTTTAATAATGTTTATGTTTTCTTTTTCTTTTTTTTTTTTTTTTGGGAGTGGCAAACTCTTAGGAATTTGTTTTAGAAGTCAAATATAATTCAAAAGTTACAAATAAATAAGTTTTCTTTGAGTTAATTCAATGAGAGTTTCTCTCTTTCACTGTAGTTAAATAAAAATGCTTCAAAGCCCATATAGATATATAAATGGATGTATGTGTGTGTATGTTCAAGCATAACTCTGGAGCGCCTGGAGCAATTTCTATCAAACTTGGTTCACGTATCAGAAATCTGGAAAACAATCTGAGAGGCTAGCCCCCCTATTGAGAAGGGGATGACATGTAAAAAGAATCGAAAAAGACCGATATTAGTGTTGAATCTATAGTTTTTGGGAGTCATTGAGATGAAGAAAGATAGGCAAAAAATGTTTTTACAGAAGAAACAGGGGGTGCAGGGGGCAAAGGGAGAGTATTAATATATATATTTATATTAATATTTAAAAAATATGTTGCAGGGTTGAACTCAGACTTTTCCTAATATTTTCTAATACGGAAATACAGGTCCTCTGAGTCTTGCAATATGGTCTGTACGTGTGAATTTCTAAAAAACGAAGAGGTTCGAGGCTGAAATTTTAAATTTAAGCTAGGCACCCATGTCGCATGCCCATCAAAGCTTTTGAATAAAATCTGAGTACTTGTGCTTACAGATATCCTTTTTTAGTCTTTTTCCATTTTCTCAAAATTAGCATTAAAAATTTTGATTAAAATTTATAAAACAATTATTTATTAGATGATCTTTGAAATAGTTTGAGGTCCACTTTATTCTGGTATGTTTTTAAGTTTTTTTGTGATTTTTTCTTAAATTATTTTTAATGATTTTGAAAAAAATTGATGTTGAAATTTCTCCATCAATCAACATATTTCCCAAACAAGTAAATATAAAATATAGTACATTAAGTTTTCAGCTGTGTCGCGGGCCGCCCAGTAGGACAATCCTGTTTTAGGTAACGCTCATAAAGATGGATATGAATTCCCAGGACGCGAAGATAGAGGATTGTCAGTAAATTAATATCACTGGTTGCTCTTTTTATCCTCAGACAAATAGCCTATCTAGTAGTTACAAATTTATCCTCTGAAATTTCCAGGAAGAAACCTACTTGAGTTAGAGTGCTATTAAGGATTTCCATCCATCAAGTACTCAATGCTCAGCTAGCTCTGCATCAATTAAGACTTCCTACTTAGGATAGATTATAAATAGGGAGGTAGGGTTAGTTCAGGTTGGGAAATGAACGGGTGAAAATTTTTTACATGATTATTAAAGATAAGGTTAACAAATTTTCGTCCATAGATACTTAATATTTCGAACGATCTATAAAAACAAAAAATTTGTTGATCTTTTCTCCATTTTCCTCATTAGAAAGGTTTTTAATTGATCTTTATGGATAGAGTCCTCGTTGAACCCTCTGGGAGTAAGTTTCCTCTCTTTAGTCTCTCTCTGTTCTTCTATTGATTTTCTGGGGATTTTGCTTTCCTCTTCCCTCCCACCCTTAGCAGACAATACGCGGCCATCTCGACTTCAGGGCGCCTAAGACCAGGAGGGAGAAAGAACGAAACGGAAGCTCCGGAGAGGAAGAAGAAGAGGAAACGAGCGAACATTTCTTTCTTCTTCACTTGTTTCGTTGGCCTGCTTCTTTTCTTTTCTCTCAATAGCACACATCTCTTGAGAGTTTAGATGTTGAACGAACGAACGACGTGACTCATCTCTCCAAGACCCCGCCCATTTTCTTCCGCCATTCGTTCTTTTTTAGTAGATCCATTTCTTTTTGCAAGCAACCCTCATTCTCCCTCTTTTCTCTTTGTCCCCTGATCTCTTCTCCTTCCTACTCAGAAGGCGCCGCGGCGCTCGATCAATGATTCCACGAACGAACGCCATCTTGAATAGCGAATAGCGGCCATCTTGGCGATCCCTATGGATCATTGACTTCCAAAAGGGGATTTATTTATACGAAACCTGTTTAAACCTAATAAATAATCTTCTTTATGAAATGTGATAGATCAATGAAAGGAAGAGGAAGTTGCTTTTATTTTTAATTGAGACTCCAGTCGTCGTAATGTCACTCAAAATCTTGACGTTATCCGTCAATTCCTTTGATGCCATTCATCTTAAAAATTTTTCTTCTTCAAATTAATATTTGAATAAAATGATATATATCAATTATATATAAAGAAATATTAAAGGAAGATTTTTCAAAGATGGAAATTCTTTTAGAAATTTAAAGTTCTTTAAAAAACAAAACAAAACAAACTTTTTAATGAACTAGATCGTTAATTATTTTGTCATAAGTATGTGAAGTTAGTTTAGCTCAAGACCAAGAGAGAGAGAAGTCCGTATAAACGATTTGTTCAAAGTTAGCAAGTCCTGAGATCCATTAGATCCAATGGAGCAGTGCACACACTAAATCAATGGTTCTTAACCAGGGGTGTACACAGAGGGATTTTGGCCAAGAAACATTTTGTAATTTTAGTAATTAAGACGCAATCAATTGTTCATAACAGTATAAAACTGTTTAAAACTACAAAATATTAGAAGTAAAAATTAAATTAAATTTAAAAAAGGGCAAAAGTCAAGTTCAAATAAAGGCCCTAAATTCGGTCTTATTTTAGATACTAATGACGTAAAGCAGGTAAACCATCATCTTTAGCCGCGTTCCACGAAAATAGAAAGAGAGAGAGAGCAAAAGATTTGTAAATCTATTAAAGTATTATTTATCTAAATAGTTGCGTCTTGTTTGTTTAATTTTCTTGAATAAATTGCAAATACGTATATACCAGATAATTTACAAAATATTGTTTTTCAATTAGTAATCAGTTGCTGTAGAGGCAGATAAAAGAATAAGAAGGCAGAATGCAGCAAAAAAAGAAGAAGCCCTGAATACCAAAAGTTGAAAACAGACCTTTTGGACAAAATTTATTCCATCCTCAGTCACTTATTAGCTTTTAGTGGTCAGACCCAAAGTGTCATGATGTAATAATGTACGTGTACATATATGTTATTTCTTATTTACTCTGTGTGTTATGTTGTGACATGCGAGTATATAATCATTATCAATCAATTATATACTCGCTTATATATATGTATATGTATGTATACATACATTGTTACATCATGACCTCTTTGGGTCTGACCACCATAAGCCAATAGGTGACTGAGGATGGAATAAATTTTGTCCGAAACGTCTCTTTTCAACTTTGGTCATCCAGTGCTTCTTCTTTTTTTGCTGCATTTTGCCTTCTTATTATTTTATCAAATATTGTTTTTATTTTGTTTTTTTCTTCCATATTAATTAAACATTTGATATTTTTGCAAGGTGGTAGAGAAAGAAATTTTGAAAACTCAAGAGAGGCCATTAGTAGAAAAGGCTCAGGACCACTGCACTAAAGAGAATCAAGTCACTTTAGTAGCCTTAATTTTATAATCACCCTCAAGTAGAGGGTAAAATATTCGCTTCCCGTTCTGAGCAATAAAATTAATTTAAATTATATTGGCCAAAAACGACATTAAAAAATACGCCAATTTGCTCCAAATTAGCAAAAGAGAATTTTAGAAAATCCGAAAATCTCCAGAGACATTTACACGTTTCCGGCTTCCTAAAAAATTATTAAGAAGGACTCCATGGATCAGAGCACCGTGCATCTTTCATTGGCGTATTGAATTACGGTGTCATGCTTTAAAATAGAAAAATACTTTATTATTTACTATTATATATTTATTTTTTATTATATAATAACTTTTTTCAAATTGAATTTAATTGACAATGGATTTATTTTCTAAAATTTTCTAAATCAAAAAGTTGTGCCTATAGATTTAAAATGGAATTTTAGAGATGCTAATTGTTAGAGTGCTAAACCTCTTTAAAAGCATAAGTACAATTAGTGTTTCTAGATATTTGAAATACTTATATGTTCCATGAATGAAGTGTTTTTCTAAAGAATGTTGTTAAAAAGAAAAAACAAAGCGGTAAACAAGCAGGAGGGAAATAAACAAAAGGTATGGAGAACCAAATATAAACTCTCAAAAATAGTTGTAATCAAAAAAAATTTGCTTTATAAAAAATTTATTTATATTATATTGGCTAGCAATTAATATAAATAAATAAGGACGGTTTCTAAATGGCCTCAGAAAGACTCTCGTCCTTCAAATTAGTAAGGTGAGCCAGGTTTCATCTGTTTCCCGGCATTGAGTTCTTCGGGCATCTCACATGTGTAAATAATGAAAAATATTCACTCCTGATCTAGTGATTAAAGGTGACAATATTGTGTCAATATTATGGACTTGGATGAAATGGGTTCAATTCTCATTTGATGAACTTATTTGATATTAAGAAAAAGTTCAATGCTTACGGAATCACTGGGATCTGGATCTTATTTTTATTTTTATTTACCTTCCTCCCTTCGGTTGGTCGGTAAAGTTAAAAATTAAAGCGGGTTTTGAATGTGATCAGATTAACTTCCACTTTTAATTAAGATAAATTGCTCACAAAAAAGCGATCAATATGTTTTATTTTTAATGATCGAATAGATCATTAGATTATCCTTAAATATAAAGTAACAATTAATAATATTAAATGTAAATCCAGAAAAAGGCTATTCAAAAAAATGAAGGGCAAGAGGCAGGCATATTGCTTATGTAAATATGTTTATTCTTGACAGCCGTGCATATTGAGCATGTCACCACAGTGTAAATCATTTTTGCTGCTCTCCATGATATCATTTATTTTTGTTAGCTTCGTTAGAATTCTCGTACAAATGTCAATACAATTAGTGAGAAAAAGAGATTGAACAGTCTATAATCTAAATATTTAGAAAAGAGAGGGAAAAAATACCTTCTCATATTTTTTTTCTACTAAGGGAGGAAAAAAACAAAACATCATTAAATAAAATCAGGCTTTATATAAATTAGTGGAAAAGACTTGGAGTTTCAAATTATTATTATGAAGCATGTTTAAAAAAAAATAGATATAAATAATAGATACCTTCGGGATTCATTATTTTTTGTTTTCCTTGAAAATATCATTTTTCACGAAAAAAAAAGGTAATAGATAAATATTTACCTTTTTTAATAAAATCTTTTAAAGGGATCGTTTCACCCAACTCCCCCCACTAAACCATTTTTTAAGAGATCATTAAAAAATTATTAATAAAAGAGCTTTATGCCCTCCTCAACAACTAGGAATTAAATACTTGGAGGCCGAGCTTCGTTAGCGGGGTTTTTTAATTGGGTAAGAAGAGCCAGTAAGAGATCTTTCAAAAGTAGCATCTCTGCAGTTAGACATAAGATTGCATAATTGCAAGGCCCTAAATGTGTTTTCCTAGCGCCATCGCTTTCTCATACCTGAAATAGTAAATATAACAAACATTTACATAGATACATACAAAAAAAAGCACAATAAATAAATAGACTAATGGATTTGAGGATTTCGAGATCAAAACAATTTTAAAATCAGACAACGAAGTTACAAAACATCCCGTCCTTCTAAATCAGGCCTTTGTCCTGGAAATTTATCTCACAAGTGTTTAATTTTATTGCTATTTTTTATTAATAGGTTATTTTTAGGCTATGTTATTTATATTGTATAAAAAAAATGCCTTTTTAATAATTAGATTAAAGCTCCTGTTTCTTGGTGCAGAGGTAGAAGTCTCGCTTCACGTACCAAAGGATGCTTCTTGAGTGACAAAAATTTATTTATATTATAAAAGCTACACACTCATATACACGTATTATTATAGGTATTAATAATAAAATTTTTGGTCCTTATGATTTGAAGTAAAAAATATTATGTAGGTTTTGACTTTAGTGGGAGGGGGGTTGAGAATCCTTAAGTGATATTCTAATTCTATAGAAACCAATTACGAGATGCACAATGCATTGATCACTCACTCAGATTCTATTGCCCGCTCAAAGAAGAAAATCGTAAAATTAATGAGAAAAATTTCGTGGTTATATTCTTGATTTCAGAATCTATTTAAAAAAAAAAAAAAAAAAAAAACTCGCTCTCTTGGAGGTAATCAATTAACTAAAGTCTTCCTTAAAAAATAAATATAGAGCCTAAATAAAATGCCGTCTCTAAATTATCCTTATGAAAGGAGAGAGAAATTCATTTGCCGGTGACCTGTTATGTGAAGTGGCGTCCAAAACTCTTAAAAAGAGAAAGAAGAAAAGAAAAGAGGAGAGGGATGACGAGCGTCGACGACGTCGTTGCGGCAAATGCAGAAAATCCATCCACTCGTCCCCCTTTCCAAAGCAAAAGGAAATAAAAAAAAGTAAAATAAAAAAAAAAAAAAACTGGGATGGAATGGGGTGGGGGAAAGAGAGAGCGAACTCTGAGCCCCGCGGCGCCCTAATTGGCCCAATAAAGGACGCGCACGCACCCCCGCCCGCTCTCTGGCGTGTTTCTCGGTAACGAAGCCACTTAGTGCCAACATGTAATGCGCATGCGCGATGGCTAAAAAACGACGCCCCTCTCGTATTTACTATTGTTTCAATTTAATTTTAAGATAGAAAAAAATTTAATTCTAAAAATAGAATTTCAAATGAAAAGAATTTAATAATTTACTTTCTTATTTTACTCCCCCTAATTCCTTCCCTAAGCCAAATTGTTTGAAAATTTCATCTTCTACTCAAAATAATAACAAAGAAGACGAAGGAATATATATCTAACATCTAACAAATTGCAAAAATCTATTTCGTTATTTAAATAAACATCTTCATGCCTTAGTTTATCTAGCATGACGTCACATTTATTCCTTCGAGAAGGCAAATGGAGCTTCTTCATCAAAGCAAAATAATAAGTTTTTGTTATTATAATTAATATTAGAACCTTAAAAATACCAGACGAAGAACTAACGCTTCCTTCTTTAAACCAGTAAAATAAAATGAAGTTCGTCACAAATTCACTTTTACATACCGAGAAGACATCCTCCCTTTACAAGGGTTATAAATGAAAATTCATTCATTTATTGAATCAAACAAAAAAATATATTTTATATTTATCGACGTTTCGAGTGTACATCTCATCAGAATGAGAAAGAGGAGAATTAGTGCTGAGAGGTATATTAGAAACGTCTACAAAAATAAAATGCATTTTTTTGTTGGATGCTTCATCACGATTCTACTTCAAAACTTCCTAGATCTCCAGATATCCAATTAATAATTGCTAAATTAAAGTTCTACATTATCAAATTATACCAAAAAATAAAAGAAAAAACACTTCGTAAAACTTCGAAAAACTTGGTGACGTCTTTATGAATAGAACAAAAATAGGCAATGAAGAAGCAACACTTTCTCTCTCTTTTTGGAATATCCTTTGGGAGTGTAAGATGGGGACGCTCTACAACCCAATCGAGATATCTTTTTCTTAATTGAATTAAAAATCAGAAAGAAAAAAAAAAAACAA
>JAAAKE020089800.1:0-21091 GCA_010014785.2 Anisolabis maritima | reverse complement strand
CATTTTTGAGTATCTCTATGAACACACTTTTATGAGAATAAATTATGTTATATTAATTCAAAATACAAGGTAAATTTCCCCCGCGTACAAAATTTGAAAAAATATATTTTTTCTAAGAAGACTAATTTTATTCAATTATAGGTAAAAAGAGAGATACAAATATTAAAAAATTAGAAGCTATGCAGTGGTCATCAGAAAGAAAAAAGTCCTCATTTAATTTTATTAAAAATAAAAAATGATTACCTTATTTCCTGAACTAGAAGCAGTATGATGGAGAATATAATCGGGTAAATGAGAGAGATTTCCAAGAAGAAGTCTGAATGAATGTAATTTAGGCATCACAATTTCCACAACTGAATCAATATATTTATAATTAGATTCATCGAGAGAAATACTTTAAAAAATATATATATAAAAATAGATTAATGAAAGTGCTAGAAAATTAAGTAAATAATAAATAAAATACCTTATGATAAAATCTCTAATAAATTCTAGCCATTTATTTATTTGATTACGAATTTCAAAAAAATTTGATTCTTCATTGTGAATAGGAATTGAGAATTTTCCAGTAACAGAACAACAAGATGTTTTTGCGCAAGAGTCCAGGAAAAGAAGTTTTTTCCTAAAAAGTGAAATATTTTAATAGCTTATATATATATTTATAGAAATCTTAGGAGAGGTTTTGAGGTCAAATTTCCTTCCAAGTTCAAAATATAAAGAAAATGAAAAACTTTGTAAAATCAATAACTAAAAGTCATTTTTAGCAATAAAAGAAAATAAAATTTTATAAGAAGTCGCATCGCCTAAAAAATTTTTAAACTTCTTGTATTAAGATCCCAAATTTAATGCGTGGTTCGTATTTCAAATAATTAATATATTCCAAGAATGTGTTTTTTTTTTTTTTTTTATTCAAACAGTTACAAAATTTCACGATGTCTTTCTTGAAGAAAAATGAATATTAAAATAAGAGAAACAAATTTGATGTTCAACGAATAATTCATTATTTCCTATAAAATTTAGCCAAATTGATTCCGTCTTCGAGGCAAAGGATATCTGAGTCCCACTTTCCTTCTTGTTTAGTTTTGAAAGGTTCAGCTAGAGAGTCATCGTCATGGTGATCGTTAAGTGCAAGTAAAGATTAAGTAAAATGGATAGGGGAGAACTTCGCTTTCTTCTTGATGACTTGACCATCTTTGAGCTAGTCTTAGAATTTTTTTTGAGAGTCACAGCGTCATTATGGAAAGAAAGTCCATCTCCATTTGCCAGGTACAGCTACAGTTTTCTCTTGGGTATACTCGACTATTTAAGAGTAGAGATCGACGTAGATGGAATCATCTGGAAATAAACTTAAAGTGGCCATACCTTGTAAGTTCCACAATCGACCCTACAACATCTTGTAATTTAAACTTGCATGTTTGTTGGGTTTTGGAAGGTCCATCAAGTGATTTTTGAAGCGACACAGCAAAACTTCGATCGAGCAAATGACGTGACAAATTGACCATCTTTGAGCTTGTGCTTGATCAGATCATGGAGGGTTCATCATGAATGACTAATCATTAGAAAACATGCAGAAAAAATGTTGAAAAGGACGCCAATAGGAATACTCTTGGTTTGAATATATTCTTTGAATTATATTATTGTGATTGTTATAATTGTTGATAACCTTTATGCGCCCTGCCCTTTGATTCAGAGCTAGAGGTCTGGCTTCACGTAACAAAGGTCAGTGATTCACTTCCGAGCGACAAATATTTATTTAAATTATATGGCTACCAATTAATTTAAATAAATAAGGACAGAGTCTAAAGCCTCAGATACCGAAAAAGATTTAAAAAAAAACCTTTATTCCTTCCCCTCCGCGGCCGGGATATTAAAGATTGACATTATCAGTATTGATAATCTTAAAAGCCTAAGGGTGTGGGTTCGGATCCCAGGTCCGAAGAAAATTTATTTAAATCAATTATTATGGATACCAATTGATGTAAATAAATATGCCTAGATCGTATCGTATCGTAATATATATCGTCTATATGTCTATATGGCCTCAGATGCCGAAAAGACAAAAACCTTTATTTCCAATTGTTCAAAATTTATTATTACTGTTATATAATTTAAAATTTTATTTTATTTAACCCATGGTGGAGAGGTAGAGAGAGGTCTTGCGTCACGTACTAAAGGTCAAAGATTCGCTTCCCGTTCTGAGCGACAAAAATTTATTTAAATTATATTGGCTACCAATTAGTATAAATATAAATAAGGACGGAGTCTAAATGGCCATCTATGGCGAAAAAAGATTTAAATTCCCCCCCCAACCAATTAATTTAAATAAATGTGAATAATTTCGAGTCTAAATGATGATGCCGAAAAGACTTTAAAAAAAATGAAATAAATATATAATATATATTTTTTATTTACCTTGTCATATTGAAGAAAATTTGAAAATTTTCTAATGCTGCATAAGTTTTTTCATAAATTTGCCCAAATAATTCGACTGTCGAATTTAGATTTGGACTATGATTTCCTTTAATAAATAAATATTTTATTTCGCCACTAATTAAAAATCCATTTGGTGGCAGTCGTTTGTCTTTTATTAAAACATTCCCAAGGCAATCGAAACATTTTATATTATTTTCAGGGATATCTTCAAAGAAGATAGGATATATATATTATTATTAAATTTATTGCATTATTATATTTAAATAATAAATGAATACCTTCTTTAATTTGTTCCACTTCCTCAAATGAAAATTCATCTTCAAAGATATTTGGTGAGATAGGCGGTGTTTTCATTTTGAAGTTAACACACAGGTGGAAAGTGAGAAGATTAAGACGAAGACTGCCCATTTTAATACAAAGGTTTATTCCTTGCAAGTTGTCATGTTTTCATGAGATATATATAGGTGCGCTATATATAATTGTATTAGTTAATGATCTCTATTGTATGAAAAGGAAAGTTAGAAGATATATATGAGCTGTATATTAAAAAGAAACAATTTCTTTATTTTGTGTATAATTGTTTATAGTTTATTTTAAAAAAACTTTCAACCGGCATATTCTGTAAGTGTTAGTTTAGAAAATTAATAAGAGAGTGCAATAAACATGATTACATTTTTTAGCACATAGATGTGTCTTCTGGTTTAACTACTCTGTGATTTGATTTTTGAAGCGCTAAATCATTTGACAGTTGGCCAATCCTGAAAATTAGTTGAATTGAATGAAATTAGTAATGAATAAAATAAATAATTGTTTTTGTTATTTCAATTAGTAATTTATGATCTGTGACGATGGCCTTTTTTAAATGTTTAAATCGAGGATTTTCATCCCAGTCTTCAATAGCGTAAGTAAAAGATGAAATTTAAGTTTATTAATATCATCCAATAAATATATATTTTTGCTATTAATATTTATTATTTTAACAGATTAAAATGTTCTACATTAAACAAGAAAAAAAATATGTTTGAAAAAAAGCATATTAATTTATATTGATTTGATACTAAGAAAATAATTCCCATCATTTAAGAAAATTTCAATAAGAAAGAAATTTGTTGGCAACGATTAGTTGATAAAGGTATTTATTAATTCTTTGTATCAACAGTAACGATATATACACTCTGTGATACCTTTAAAGTTGATTTACACTATACGATATTATTATATATTCATTAAAATAAGTGCGAAGAAATCAGACGCTTTAACATCAAGTAGGGACAAAATCCTCCAAAAAGAATTCATAGATTAAAATAATAATGGCGACTACAAATTAGTTTTGGTTTCAAAAATAATATTTATTAACTTAAATCGTAGATTCTAAATCCAAGATCTGATCAAATTTGCAATTTTTTCGGCTCTGTGAATATCTATTTTATCTTGATTCGCCCTAATTTCAAACACTAGAACAGCGGTTCTCAACCTTTTTCGTTTGCGGACCACAACATGACTTTAATTTTTTTTTGCGGACCGGTATGGTAAAAAATTTCCAAAATAAATAAATAAACTTACAATCTAAAATAATTATTATCCATCCATTCTTAATAACAAATGTAAAAATATGAAGTGTTTGGGATTTAAAATAAATTATTATTAGTAATAAACCATATTCGTACTAAAAACTTTATTTAAATTAAATTTTTCTCTGCGGACCGGCAAAAATTTCTGGGGGCCCTTATGGTAAAAAACCGGCGGTTGAGAACCAGTGTTCTAGAACTTATTTGGCTCGTGACAAATTGCTTTAACCGAACATCATTAATACGGTCCCCATTTATTCTTTTACTTTTCACTTCTTTTATTGACATTAGTTTATTTTTATTTATTGTATAATAACAATAAGGGAAAGTTTAAATTACCTAGTCAATCATATAGTTTATTTTATCTTTGCTGAGGTATGTTTATTGGATTACAATCTAATAATTGGGCAATAAACATACCTTGCAATCTGTTTTTTTTTCAACTCTTATTTGAATACACATTAGAATCAGGATTGATTTCTTTGGCCTTCTCTTGAAAGTACATAGTATTAATATAAAAGAATAAAAATTTGATAACACATTAGCATGCCTAGAATCTTTTTTTTTTTTTTTGAAGGGGGGGGAAGGAAGGTTCTAGTCATCCTATTATGATTGTCTTTAGAAAATAAACTCAAAGATTTTTAATTGAAACTAAGTCTAGAATGTTATAATCTCATATCTCTACTAACACATCACTCAACAAGTCACGAGGCTTATACATAGATGGCGCCTCTAATGAAAAATCTATATGATTTTTAGAAAGTACCCACCTTCAAATGATGTGTCAAAATTTCATGACAATCCGACCATTAGTTTACAAGTTACAGTGGTTTTAGTGACGCTACTTTTATTTTCAAAACAATGGAAAAAAAGCAATTTCGTGTGTTGATTAAACACTTTTTTGATGGGAAAAAATACCGATCAAGCAAAACAATGGCTTGTTAAGTGTTATGGGGATTCTGCTTCATCGAAAGCAACCGTTGTTGGTTTGCTAAGTTTAAACGTGGCCGTACAAACACTGATGATGCTGAACCCTCTGGCCGCCCGAATTCGGCAGTTATTCCAGAAAACATTAAAAAAATGCACAAAATCGTTTTGGAAAACCGTAAAAGGAAGATGCGTGAAATAGTTGACATCTTAAAGATATTAGAAGGCAGTGTATACACTATTTTGCATGAACATTTGTCCATGAGGAAACTATGTGGGTGTCGCCCTTGCTCACAGTGGACACAAAACAGCAACACGTCGATGATTCAGAGCACTGTTTGGAGCTATTTAACCGTAATAAACAGGATTTTTGTGTCGGTATGACAATGGATGACACATGGATGACCACAACCCTCCGGAATCAAATCGTCAGTCAGCTGAGTGGATAGCAGCCGGTGAAATGCCCGAAGCGACCAAAAACGTAAATGGCCGCTAAGGTTTTGGCCTCCGTATTTTGGGATGAGCATGGTATTTTATTCGTCGACTATTTTGAGAAAGGAAAGACCATCAACAGCGAATATTACAAGGCATTATTGGTGCGTTTGAAGGAAGAAATTGCGAAAAAAACAGCCCCAAATGCAAAAGAAAAAAGTGCTCTTTTATCAAGACACACCGTGTCATACATAAGTCGTTGGCATTAACTTATGTGATTTTTCTAATAAGGTTAGAAAAATATAAAATTAAAATAGATAGTTTAAGGTGAAATCATTTTAAAAGTTGATTAAAACCTTTTTTATTTCTTCCTATTTATTAATCTTTATTCAATACATCACAGTAAAATTGCACGAATTGAAGTTTGAATTTCTTCCCTATCCACCATATTCTCAGGACCTGGCTCCCAGCATTTGCGTCAAATGCTCACTCAAGTCATAGCCGCAACAAACGCCTATTTTGAGCCAAATCGTTCTACAAAAAAGGCATCGAAATGTTAGAGAAACGTTGGAATGAATGTATCACACTTGAAGGAGACTATGTTGATGAATAAAGTTCAATTTTACAAAAAAATGTTTTTTTAATAGTTAGCCTCGGGACTTATTGAGTGATGTGTTAAATAAAGATTAATAAATAGGAAGAAATAAAAAAGGTTTTTAATCAACTTTTAAAATGATTTTACCTTAAAATATCTATTTTTATTTTATATTTTTTTAACTTTATTAGAAAATTCACAAATTAATTTATTTCAAAAAAAGATTAAGCTATTATTTCATAGAGATGAGTAATAAAGGTTTATATTAATTTTTAAAAAAATATCTAAATATTATTGCTTTATTTCAGAGTAAAAAAATTACAAAATTTATTGGAAATTCTTCTTAAGGAAATTGATAAGTCCATTTGTACTGGAATCATGTGTATTTATGGGGAGATTATTTTGGAGTTCTGGTTCAATTGCCTTTGCTAATTGTTTACCCAACTCAACCCTGGAAAAAATTTTTAATTTAATTAATCAAAATAAAAATTTTTTAAATTAATCAGTTTACAAATAACTTACCCCCATTGATCAAAAGAATTAATATTCCATATAATTCCTTGAGTGAATATTTTATGTTCATATATAGCTATGTGAAAAACAAATTATTTAGCTATTAAAAATTTAATTATAATTTATTAAAATTAAAAAAACATACCAATAAGAGCTCCTAATGTATATGGAGTGAGTTTTTTAACAATAATAGAATTACTAGGTCGGTTGCCTTCGAATATTTTATGTGGCAAAAGTCGTTCCAGAGACTCCCCTTTAAGGCCTGATTTTTCCAATTCATTTCGTGCTTCTATTTCGTTTTTACCTTTCATTAAAGCTTCAGTTTGGGCCAAGAAATTGGCTAAAAGAATCTGCAAAAGAAAAAAAAAAATTTAATGTGAAAAATACTTATTATGTAAAAAATGATAGTATAAAATTTATTTATCAACCTTATGATGAAGAGTTCCTTGAATAAGATTATGAGTTTGTGCTGGTGCAATAAAATCGGCAGGAATTAAACGAGTACCTTGATGTATTAACTGGTAAAAAGCATGTTGACCGTTGGTTCCAGGTTCACCCCAAACTATTGGTCCTGTAGAATATTTGACCCTTTCATTTGCCTTTGTAACATACCTAAAAGTAGGCCAAAATTATCACAAGTGTACCTAACGACTACTAAGGAGAGCTCATTTATACATCATGAAAACAGGTTCCTGAGAGTGAGAGAGAGAGAGAGAGAGAAAGTGGGGGGGGGGGGATAAGTGACAAGACTTATTCTTTTTCTTTTTTTGCCTTTTCCTGTGATTTGGGATTCAAAATTAAATTAAAATGTATATGGGTCCGTTGCACAGCCTGAAGCTTGTATAAGTGAAAAGAGGGGAAGACTGACATGGAGGGAAGAGAAGAAATGTCAGCCTTTACTTGAGAAACTTGTGGTAGCCATCCAAGTACTCATCAAATGAGTCCCTGAGTATAGGAGGAGGGTGGACAACTAAGTGCTATTAAAACATCACTAGAATGTACGATGTATTATCCATTTGAAAAATAATAATAATATTTACGGCTTTATCTAGGAGAGATAATTTAATTTATGTTGGGTTTATCGATTTATATTTTTTCACGTACTTTCCGTTAGATTCCATATCCCCTTGTTGAAAATATGCTGCAAATCGATGCAAATATTGATCATAAGGAAGGAGGGCATGAGTTTCTGCTCCAAAGAAATTATGATACCATACACCTAATAAACTTAATATCACTGGAACCTAAAGAAAAATTATAATTAAATAAATAAATCACTAAAAAAACAAAAATTCTTAAAAACTTACATTTTTATCTAACGGAGCAGTTTTGAAATGGTTATCAATATAATGAGCACCTTCTAAAAGCTTTTCAAAGTTATCAAATCCAATATAGAGGGCTATACTCAATCCAATTGCAGACCAAAGAGAATATCGTCCGCCTACCCAATCCCAAAATTCAAACATATTTTTTTCATCAATTCCAAATTCTCTCACTTTAATGGTGTTCGTTGATAATGCAACAAAATGTTTTGCCACTGCCTTTTCCTGTAAATTAAAATATTTATAATGTTTTTCTTATTAAGTAGCTAATTAATTTATTATTATAAAAATTTACTTACATCTATGGCTTTTTGTAAAAACCATTTTTTAGCGGAGAGTGCATTTGTAATTGTTTCTTGTGTGGTAAATGTTTTTGATGCTATTATAAATAAAGCTGTTTCCGGGTTGAGTTTTTTCAAAACCTCCGCTAAATGGGTGCCATCAATATTTGAAACAAAATGAACTCGTAATCTTCCAGCAAACGGTTTAAGTGCTTCGGTAACCATGAGAGGACCCTATAAATACATTAAATACCATCATTATATTAAGTGTTTTTTATGTGCAGTTCAGATTGATTTAAGATTTCTATTATCATCAAGCGTTTGTCTACGCGAAGACACCCCCATTGATGGGTGATACATGTGGAAAAAGTTTACTCGTTAAACATGGGAATCTGAATTGACTGACTTACAAGTGATTAAATCTCTACTCTATGTAATGCCTATAGCAATGAGATAACGGAATGTGACTTTTTTTTAGTCTTTTTCCGCATCTAAGGCCATTTAGACTCCGTCCTTATTTATTTTTATTAATTGGTAGCCAATATAATACAAATAGATTTTTTTTCGCTTAGATCGGGAAGCGAACCACTGACCTTTGGTCAGTTGACTTTTCAATGAAACATGTATAAATTTATTACGATACTTGTAATCCAGGCATATTTATTTATATCAATTGGTATCCAATTGATTTAAATAACTTTTCATCGAACTGCTTGGGATCCGAACCCACACCCCTTGACTTTTAAGGTTATCACAATTGACAATGTCAGTATCTTTAACCTCTCGGCCACGGGGGGGAGGCAGGGGTGTTTCTTATTACACAGGAATGATTCTTTGATTGTTAGGCATTGTTGGTTTTTATGCCTAATGTTTAGAATTTTTTTTTCAAAGAAAATAAATAAATAAATCCCCCCCTCCTGAGGATGAGAGGTAAAGATATGTACATTGTCAATATTGATAACCTTCAAAGCTAAGGGGTGTGGGTTCAGATCCCAGGCAATCCAGAGAAACTTAATTTAAATCAATTGGATACCAACGGATGTAAATAAATGTGCCTGGATAACAAATATCATATATAATCTAATTGTGATTGTTTAAAGTCTATATGGCCTCAGAAGAGACCAAAAAAAATTAAATATATAAATGCGGTGTTGCGATCTGGCAGACTCCTCTTGGTGAGAGGAAATAGTAACTCCTTTTGTAGTTCCAACTTGAGCTATTAGGCTTCAAAACGTGTGTTCCGAGGGCGCCCAAAGTTAAGGTATTACGTCACTGATCAAACCAGATTTTTTACAAGAAAATGTTCCTTAGTTTCTTCGTTTATATTACAACTTAATTTTACAATCGTGATATGAAAATGCAAAATAATACCTTAGAGAGGTCAATTAAATGAATCAGCAAATCTCTTTCCGAATTATTTTCAAGGTCTTTATTATGCAACAAATTTCAATCAAGTATTTTCTATAATTATAGAAACCGGAATGAAAAAGATTTCTTTAACTTATATATAGTACATGTTTTTGTTTTTATTATTCTTGTGTAAAAAAAATAATTTATCTAATAGGGCTATCATATCTCATTTATTATCTATATTTTTTGCATTTCACATATTGTTGTTTTCATTATAATTTAAGATTGTATCTTTGGGTTTTTTTTACGTAACGTTCAAATGTAAAAGAGAGAGTGAACTTAATAATAGAGCTCACCAAATCAGATCCTCCTATTCCAATGTTAACCACATCCTCAATGGCCTTTCCGGAATAGCCTTTCCATTCTCCAGAATTTATCTAAAATTAAAATAAATATTTCTTTATCATTTTGCGTAAAAACATTTTTGATAATTTTTATTTTACCTGATGACAGAACTGTTTCATATGATCTAAAACTGCACGCACTTGGGGCATGACATCTTTACCATCAACCATAATCGGTTGAGTTCCTCTATTACGTAAAGCTGTATGAAGAACAGCGCGATTCTCTGTAAAATTTATTTTTTCCCCTTGGAACATCGAATCCCTTGCCGCTTCAACATTGCGCGCTTTCGCCTTTAAAATAATCAATCATTTATAAAGATCCTCTTTAATCTTTAACATTATCTATTTAATTACCAAATTAATGAGATGATTGAAGGTTTCCGAATTAATTCTATTTTTTGAAAAGTCCACAAGAATATCTCCATCATTAGGTGTATTAAGAATTAAACTGAAAAAAATTATTATATTGCATGCAAGGTCATATCAAAGTCATTACGAGTATATACGTTATAGGAACCAACATAAAATATACCTGAATTTTTCAAAACGATTCGGATCTTGGTTCATTAATTGATTAATGACAAGATTTTTGCCCGTGGACTCATAATGTTGTTTGAGTTGAATCCAGGCTGGGTCATTGGTAAGTTGATCGGTATAAGACATCTCTTTCCTCTATACTCTTGCTTTCCACGTTCACAAATCAAATGAATGAAACGAGCGAGCCTCACGAGTTGATTCGTTTTCTCCAACCCCAATCTCACCTTCTCTTTTTCCCCACTCTTTTCTGGAAGTTTTTCAATTAATTTTCAAATTGTATAACCACTCCCGCCAATAGTTTTATTTTTATTTTAAAAAAATTTATATTAGATAAAATATAAACCTTTTATTGTAAATTTTTAATAATACATATTATAATTATGTTATATTTAAATAATCAAATAAGGAAAATCGTAAAAAAAAAATATTGTATAATATATTATATATATTTACATTTAGAATCTAAAAAATGTGTTTCTTTCTGAAAAATTTTATGTGTTTAACAGGAGTTTGTCTAGTGAAAATGTCAAAATAAGGGAACAGCAAAAGCAAAGGCTCACAGGCTGTCTATGTCCGTCAAAAAGCCAACTCAGAGCAGAGTCTAACCTCAAATGCTTCAATCTTTCCAATTTATTTCCATTTGAACTTTGCACTTACCACTCACAGAGGTATATTATTCAATTGCTTTTATATTATTTATAAGTTCTCTTCTAACAAACAATTTAATTAAAATTTATCATATTATAATAAAATAAATCTTGAATGCTTTTTTTTTTTTTTCAGACTATAATCACATAGTAAAATTATAAATAAGAGGAAGTAAAAATGAAAAATTAATCCATCCCCTGGGGTTTTTTTGACGATGGACGAAGTAGTTTTACATGCTACTCAAAAATTTGAATCCCTCCAGGTAATTAGAATTTTTTCAGAAATTAATTTTTTCTTAAATTTAGAAGTTTTTCTTTTAAGAATCAATTCATTTTCTAACTTTTTATTTATTTTCATTTTCCTTTTTTTTAATTTAATAATAATAATTTAATTATTAAAATTTGAGATCATTTTTATTACATAATTTGAATATATGAAGTCATCATTTATAATTAATTATTTCTAGAGAAATGTCATTTTTTCTAATTGTTTAAAAATTTCCATTAGACTTAATTTATTTAAATTGGAAATCAGTCCAATATAATATATTGATAAATATCAATCATATCTTTAAATGAAAATTAAACTAACTTATATTAATTTCAATATAATTTATTTATTTATTTATATTTCAGGTGAATTTATACTCTAGCTGTCAGCATGTAAAACTTGCAGTCAATTCTTATTTGAATCAAATCCATCGATTATTGTCAGAGATATGGGAGGGACCCATCGGAGATCAAATTCGTGAAAATGCCCAAAAACTCTGGCATTCTATTGTTGAACTTTCACAAGAAGCTAAAACAATAATTTTTAATCCATCATTAATACAAAAATCATTATCACGATGTATAAATTATTTATCTAAATATAGTAATGAATGTAAGTTAGATTATATAATCCTAAATAATTTTTAGTTATGAATATTTTCATTTCTATTATAAATTAGTCATTATTACAAGTTGATTAATTTTTTTCATTTTTTTCTTATATAAATGTCTTATGTTGACAAAAAATTTCTTAAAACCTACTAAATCAATAAACATTCGAAGCTCAAATTAGAAATTTAAGCTTGGAAGAAAGGTATTTTTTTTTTCATTTATTTCTCTCTAGGTTAACATTTAAGTTCTGAATTAGGCCACCCACCAGAGATTAAGGGCTGGCGATAATATATAAATGAAAAAACAACCAGATGCATTCTCTTTTTTCTTCCATCCGGAATACATCTAGAAAGCTATGAAGTAATTTATAAACATATATTACTTGACCAACATAGTATAAAAATATTTAAGCTTGGTAACTATTTATTGGGGATGTTTTATGGTCCATAGTTAGAAAGTAAGAATGAGGAAAATCGAACTTGGGCTTATTTTTTCTTTTTATTTTTCATATCTTTTGTTTTAGTGTCACGAAGGAGCATATATTTTGGCTGCCTAACGTTTGCCTTTGGAGGTTTGATTGGCCTTTGTTTAGGTCTCTCATGGCACAAACCTCTTCCACACACACCGCTTATGAAAGCCGTTGTCTGCACAAACTACAACGGATTAGATGTAAGTTTTTGATTTTTTAAATTTAAAATTAATATCTAAAATCATAATCAGAAGATAGGAAAAGCCAGAATGTTTTTTATGTTTGAAATTTGAATTTTGTCTAATTTTTCTAGTTCTTCAAAATACAATTTTACTTTCTTTTGGAACCTTTGGTTTCAGGTTAGAGAAAATTCTTATGGAATTCACACCAATTTTTCCTTTCCTTATTCTTTTTCCATGCATTTCATATTTTTCTTCTCTTGCTCTCCTTATTATTAGGCAAAGGATTCTTACCATTAATATAGAACAAGGGAAAAAATAAAATGAAATGTATATGAATTAAGAAATCTTCTTGATGTTTTTTAGGCTTTGGCTTTGGTTGAAGATATTCCTGCTCCAGTCATAACCTCCTCAGATGAAATTCTTATTCAAGTCAAAGCAGCTTCAATCGATTTTATTGATATTAAAATATGTTCAGGGTACGGGCGTGTTTTAAGAAAACAACTTAATCGTAATAATTATGTAATATTTTTATATTTTATTAAAATTTGGAAATTCAAATATTAAGATTTTTTAATTTTTTTTTTAGAATGTACATTCTGAGTTTCCAGTAGTTTTGGGACGAGATTGTTCTGGTATTGTCGTAGAGGTAAAATGTTTTTTTTTTATATCATTTTTTTAATGAATATTTAATCTAATTAAAAATTATTTTAAAGGTTGGTCAGAAATGTTCTAAATTTGAAGTTGGAGATGAAGTTTGGTTTTGTGTCCCTTACTATCATCCAGGGACTCTTAGCGAATATGTAGTAGTACGAGAATATTTAGTTGCCCATAAACCTAAAGGAGTCGGATTCGAAGCAGCAGCTAGCATTCCATATGCCGGAGCCATTGCTTGGGATGCTATGGTTAATCGTGCTGCCCTGGGACCATCAAATACCCGAGGTCGTCGGTGAGTTATTCATTTCATCATTAAAATATATTATTTGTTCTCCCTTTTTTAAATGAGTGTCACTGAACTTAACACTTTACTTAATTCTGTTAATTTATTTATTTATTTTTATTCTTTTTGTGAAACAAGATTCTTCATAAACAAAATTATTCCATTTGGGCAACTTTTTCGGCCTCAAAGCAGTTTTTGCAATAAAGAAGTCTCATAAATTTCTACTTTATTACGGGTCTAACAAATTCTGGTTTCGTTACTGGGTACTCTAGATGGGTCCTTCTTTTATTTCCAAATAATCCAATTTTATTACTAGCAACTACTACTATAAAAATAGAGACGCGGTTCTGGGATTTTTTTTTTTTTTTTGGGGGGGGGGGGGGGGGGCGTCCCTGGATTCAAATGATATATATATATATAGGGATGGTGATATTATGTGTATTATTTATACTATTTGTAAGATAAAGAAGTTACTTATTTATTCTAATAATAAATAAACATGTTTAAATATATATTTTTTTCTTTAATAAAAAAAACATAAACAATATCTATTAATTCACGCACGATTCTTATTCGATTTAATCGGTTTCCTTTCACCAATTTTATAGTTGCATTTTCCTAGGATTCATCCTACTAAATGTTGGATACCAATTGATGTAAATAAATATGCCTGGGTAATAATCGTAAATAATATATAATTGTGATTGTTTACAAGTCTATATGGTCTCAAGTGTCGAAGACTTTAAAAAAAAACCAACTAAATGCACTTTTAATTTTTTCATTATTGACATCGATTTCTTTATGAATATATATCAATCAATCCTAGACCTGTAAGACAATTTAATATTTGTTAGAAATTTAAAAGATTCCATAATAATCCTAAAATAAAATGACCTCGATCATTGTGCTTCTCAGCCTTCTTAGAGTTGAAAAATCTCTTTCAATTTGTTCTGTAGTAATAAGCAATGTTGCAAATATTTGTAGTAATATTTTTATATTTGGAACAAGATTGTCACATTACGTAATTGCTTTGGTTGCT
Organism: Anisolabis maritima; assembly: GCA_010014785.2. Lineage (NCBI taxonomy): Eukaryota > Metazoa > Arthropoda > Insecta > Dermaptera > Anisolabididae > Anisolabis > Anisolabis maritima. The sequence goes on along the minus strand of JAAAKE020089800.1, from coordinate 6,573 downwards.
TCACAAGGAGGATGCTCGAATTCCTTCCATTTATTTTTCCACAAAATTATTTATGAACGAATATTGACTCTAAGTCAACTTCATATATTTTCACAGCTTTCATTATAATATCGACATCGTAATTTATCAATTGAATAGGAATTAAACCTTTGAGAGCATAAATTTCTTTGAATTGGAAACTTTTTTATAATTCAGATATAAAGTAATCCAAAAATGGAATAAATTTAGATAATTTAAAATATAATTCAGGGTGGTGGAAAAATTTGATCTATTTTACTATCTATTTTACCTTTTCTAGGAATTTTAATATTCTCATTATTTAAATTAAGAGATTAATAGATAAAGCATTAGCTCTTTTATTTAATAATTTCAATGATTCATCTATATTTTCCCTCATTTCTTTAAAAATAGATATAATTCCTGTGATATGAGAATATGCTCTAGATAAATAAATTTGTTCTTTGGAAGATTCTACTAACTTCAAATGTAAATGAGAATCGATTTCTAATGAAATTAAAAAGTCACTTCTTTTTATAACAGAAATAAATAATGTTGCTTTGGTTGAAGTATCAGAATTATTCTCTTTCTCTAATTTGTCAAGAGCCTTTGTGGCAAAACAAAAGGCAATAATTCTTTAAATGAAATCAATGCTTCATGTTGTTCAATCCAGCATGTTTGGCAAAATACTTTAATTTAGTTTTTCTTTTATTTGTGTACAATTGTTATCAAAGATATATATATATATTTAATATGTATAGTTAACCCTCGTTAAACACTGTTGCGTTTTAATAAGTAAATTACTATTTATTTCAAGAGGTATTTCAAAAAAAGTTTTCAGGGGTAAATAGTCAATAAAAATATTTGTTACATTATTGAGAAGAATATTTATTATATACAATTAAAAATAATTAAAAATTATTATTAATAGGCAGGATTTTTAGCCATTGTAAAAATAAATTTACTTAATACTCCGTTTTGATGTGAATATTTCGTTGTCAGTGAAATATCCATTATTTGTGTTGATCGGGCTAGCTTACTCACTTTTATAAAGGATGGGATTAACGACGATTTGCAAAACAACCGTTATTGTACTGAAGAAGATTTTTCGGCATCTGAAGCCATCTTCAATCAACAATTCAGAGATTCTATTTTAACAAAAGTAATTGATGCCGATTTAATTAGTATTCCAATCGCTAATTTAAATTATATGGAGAGAAATTATAAATATTTAATAATTTAAATAACAAGTTATTATTATTATATTTGAAAAATTATATTGAGAAATTATTATATTAATTAATAAAATAATATAATAAACCAAATTATTTATTATAATTTGCTTTATTTAAAAATTTTAAATTTGAAAAAAAAAATTTCCTCGCAGTCGGTAGGATTCGAACCTACGCTCCCAGAGGGAATCTGATTTCTAGTCAGACGCCTTAACCACTCGGCCACGACTGCTTATGCAAACATTATAAAAATATCTTTTATTTTGATATGAAATCTAAAATTTTAAGAATTAATTTTTTTAAATAATTAATTAAAGTGATATTAAAATAAAACGAATGGATTTGAAACTAGGCCTCCAAAGAAAATCTTATTTGTAATCAGACTCAATCAAAACATTTCCAAAAATATCAAATAACTCTTTTAACATTTCTTTCCGCTAATTTTTCAATTAAAAAAGAGAAACAATCTTTTTTTATTTTTTAGGATTTTAGTGCATTCAGGCTGCAGTGCAGTAGGATGCATAATTTTACAACTGGCTAGAATTTGGGGAGCTCATGTAACGGCAACATGTTCGATGCGCGCTGTCCCCGTAGCACAGGCCCTTGGTGCCGATGAAATCGTTCCGTTTGAAGAAGATGTTCAGAAATTGCTTTCATTAAGAGAACCGTGAGTATCAGATGACTAAAAAGGAAGTGAATTTAATATTCTCGGTAGTATAGTGGTCAGTATCCCCGCCTGTCACGCGGGGTTCGATTCCCCGCCGGGGAGGAAATTTTTTATAAATTTTTTTTTTAGATTTGATGTTATTTTTAACACTGTTGGTCCTTTGGTTCATGAAACTTGCCTAAAACTTGCAAAACCAGGAGGACTTGTCATAACAACTATTGCCACAAGAATTGCTTCAGATACTTATGGATTTTTTTTCGGGTCATTTTGTGCCCTTTGGATAAGATTAAAATGTTTGGCACAGGTATGTGAAAAACGTTTAAATTAAATTAATTATCAATTTTATATAACTTTAAATTTTTAATAATTATTTTAAATAAACAACCAATTTTTGTTAATAAGAGTTTCACCTGAGGTTTTTTTTTCGCTTTGCTAATTTTCATCAAAAGAAAGTTTACTTCTCAATTCTACACAGGTGCTCTAACTTCCAATCTAAACATTTGGGAGGGGAGGCATTTTTTTCCTAAAACCTCCTAAATGGTTAAACTGGACAATTTCGAGAGGCGATCTTGACATTTTCCTAATATATTGATATATGGTATCATTTTTCACAGATTATTATTTCACAATCACCATTTTTATATTTCGAATAGCTTTAAATTTTAAATTTAACAATAAGTATATTCTATTTGTTAAATAAAATATAGTCGTCATCCAGAGCGACAAATTTTTATTTATATTATATTGTTTACTAATTAATATAAATAATGGGAACGGAGTCTAAATGGCCTCAGATGCCGAAAAAGACTTAAAAAAATGTTGTTTGCTGATTATTTAGGCTTTAGATTTTATTATCAAATGGCGTAGTCAAAAGGGGTTCCTCCAAAAAGAAAATTTGAATACAGCATTGCAATAAGAGGGAAAAGAACAAACGTCCAAAAATTTAACAATGGACTCTAGATTTTTTTTTGCGCAACGCAAGACAAACGAAAAATTATATTTATAAGAAGACCTAATCTCCTACGCTCTATTGAAATTTAAAATATCAATAATTTCTTGACAGTCCCTGATTGGCCCGTGCTCTTGGGGTTCTGTTCTTCTTGGGCCTCAAGTTCTTGACCAACTCTGCCGTCTTGTAGAAGATGGTTCAATTCAGCCTGTAGTTGACAAAGTCTATTCTCCACAAGATGCCGAACTTGCATTTCAACACGTGGATTCTGCAGATGCCATAGGAAGAACGATCATCAAATTCAGGTATCATCGCCCCCTGCCACATCTCCAACACCAATCTACGTTTTATGGCAATTACCCTTGGCGACAACAATCTCCATATCCACCACTATACCCTTCCCCTGGGCTAATTTCATCTTCGAATCAACCTCCTAGAGGACTATCCTAGCCTTAGTTTAATAATATGTTAAATAATAATTTTATCGGGCTTAGTATATAAATATATAAAAAACGATTGTTTAGTAAGAGGATTTTTTATTCTTTTTTACACCCAATATGAATTAGTCGTCGTTAAAAACCTAGACTTAATAACTATTTATTTTTTATATATTAAATAAAATTTGTTAAGTAATTTTAGAATATAAATAAATAAAAGTGAATTAATTAATATATTCATTGATGAAATCATTTTTAAAACGTATATCAATAATTAGAATTATATAAATGATTTTATACCCAAAATGAATTAGTTATCGTTAAAAGTATTCGTCTGTTTTAGAGAATATTAAATTAAATTCATTTTCATTCATTTCATAATTAATATACGTATTTTAAAAATTATCTGGAAAAAATATTCAATTTATAAATTTAAAATTTTATAAAAATAACTATATATTTTATAAAATTTTTAAAATTTGTGCTAATTAGGACTGTCGAGAGTACGCCTGGTACTTATCTATTTGGAAGCTGGCAAGCATCCCGCTTCTTCCCCTCTCGACGATCCTGTTACTAGTTCATAAGGGTTGCCACATTTTATAATCTTATAGCTTATCACCAGAATTTTTTTATTCAAAGAATAAGTGCCCTCGATGGCTCTAATGGATTCTATTTATTTACTCTTCATTTCATAAAGCCCCTGACACATGGCTTCGAGCAAAATAATTTTGAATTTAAATATGAACGGATAACGGTAGCGGATGATAGGTAAATTATTTAATCCGAATATCCTTACCTCAAATGTGTAGTTCTGGGATTGATTAATTGAGTGGAAATAATTATGTTAGTATTGCACTGTCTAAATTCAATGAGTTTTTTCATGTTTTTATCTAAATTTTTTTTTTGTTTAATGACTCCCAGACCCTCAGGTAAAGTTCTGGATTACTACGCCAATGACCACAGTTTTATATTAATTCTTATATTCTTATAATAATGTTGAAGTTTACAGTCGCGCAGCAAGAATTTTTTCTTCATTCATACATTTATTGAGGAATCCAAATGGAAAACTATTTATTCAAATTATTTTATTCGCTTATGTCGATATTTCGGCGGTCTATGTCCTGAAGATGAGTGGTGTATAACCCCCGAAGCATCGACAGAGAATTAATTTGGGCCGAAAATAGTCTTTCATTTGGATTCCTCTATTTTCTTTAGGGCTAAAAATAAATGTATGATAAATACATTTATTTTTTCGTGATCTGTATATATTTATTCTAATCCCTTTTAACTCCGACTCGCCCATTTTTTAAGGGAGTGCTTGGATGACCCTTGAAAATGAGTACCAACATCATTTCTTCGGGAAATTGTTTGAGGTGATAACTAGAATATTCAGGAGGGAGGAGCAGAACACCAGAGAAAAAAATTTTTTGATCTCTTCACACAAAAATGTTGGTTTCTCTACTCGGTTACAAGTGACATTATAAAGGAAATTAAGGAAAATCCAAATTCACATTAAATGATTTGCTTCATTAATTAAAAATATTAATGGAAAAAAATTTTGCGTTGTAATCTCACAAGAATTCCAGATATCCACAGTGGCGGATCTGAGATCAATTTTAATATTATATTATACAAATTATCCAGATATATAAATATATACTAATCGGTATCTAATTGAGTTTAATAAATTTTCATCTGACTGCCTGGGATCTGAACCCATATTCTTATTAAATATTGACAATGTCAATACTTCTAACATCTTAGGCACAGATTGGGGGCATCAGCAAGAATCAACAATATATTTAATTGAATGTAGGATTTTATTGTGGCAATCCTTTCTTTTTTTAGTCATATTCATAAAGATGCAAAGAATATACACAGTGTCCCATGGAAATTTCACAAACTAAATGACGGAATGAATTAAAATAAATTGGTGCTACTTTTCAAATAAGCTTTTTATTAATAATTTCGAAGTGCGCATGATATGAATCTGAGCAAAACCTAAGGATTCGAACTCGAATTCTCAGGTGAATTCCAATCGTTTCGTTTCAGCACTTCCCATGGGGCACCCTGTACACAAATGTATATATTATTTTAAATAGAGAAAATAATTAATAACATTTTCACTTATTAATCCCAATGAAAAAATATTTTTTTACCATTAATATTTTTAATGAATATTTCTTTGTGGTTTAAAATCTTTTAATTATAAACTTATTAATAATCTCTTAAAACAAAACAAAACAAATTTTTGTAGAATTATGCACCTTCTATATTAGTGAATTTTCTAACAAAGAACCAACAACAGATTACATATTTTACTAAGAAAAAATTGAAATTTTTATATATTTTGAATTTAATAAATAAAGAGCTATTTACAGTACTTCTCTAAATCACTTCCTAGCAGAAATCTCATTTTTTGTGCTTCTGCACAAGAGAGTTTGCAAAAAAAAAGATCAAAACACTCCAAAAGGAAAAATAGGCATACTGTTTTGCAAAACGAAAATGTCAATTAGGAAAAATATCAGGAAAGGAATTTTTTTGCTCAGAATGTGCTGGAACTGCCTTAAATCAATTTGATTACCGAGACAATAATAAAAATAGTAACGGGTTTGTTTTTAGGTTTGCGTAATTGAAATTTAACGGTTTTATTATTATATAAAGCTTTTTCTTCCAGGCTCTGGGAACCAACTAACATTTATTGTGATATTCAAAAATTTGAATCAATTCATAATCTCCCGCTCCTAATATGGGATGTTAGAGGCGCAAGTAAAAATCTCTAATTCATTTTTTATCGCCTTTTACTTAAATTACTTAAATCAGAATTGTTATTTCTGAGGTGAAAAACTCTCATTCTATTAAGCTCGCTTAATAATAAAAAAAATATAAACCACAAAGAATTATTTATATTTTAAAACTTTTAATTTTATATTTTTTGTAATTTATTTCTATATTTCACTTTTGTTTATATGTGTCTACCTTTTTTCACTCCTTACCTTGATAATAACATCTAGTCGAATATTTGTCAGATTTAAATAACTAATGTTATGTAGAGTTTGTATGCATATATTTCCAAATAACTCTATTTTTTAAACGTATATTTTTCAATTAAAAAGAAAAAAAACCTTATCATAAAATAATAAAAGTTTTTTGTTTGATTAATACTCTTTTCAATACAATAATACCACACACAAGGAGACTTTGAGTCCTTGGGTTTTCTCAGGCAACTTATTTAATAGTAATACCCAGTATTGACGTAACTTACCTCATGCTGTTGCCTGATGGAATTTG
>JAAAKE020089799.1:0-42811 GCA_010014785.2 Anisolabis maritima | reverse complement strand
AATCCATTTGAAAAAAAAAAAAATAGCAAATTCCCCAGATCCAAATTTTTTCAAACACCTTCTGGATATTCCTCCTTAAAAAAAAAAAAAAAAAAAAAAAAAAAACAACGAATATTTTATCTTAATCATAAAAAAAAAGAAAGGGGTTGACTTTTTATCACCTCTTAAATAAATTACCCTCAATCAACAAAGAAATTTATTTATTAGATTTAAACACTTTTTTTATTTATGTTGTTGTGGCGCTATTCTTTTTTTTAATGTAATATATTATCATCAATTTTTCCTGATATGAAAAAAAATGATTTATTTTCTATTAATGGCAATTTAAAAACCTACTGCTCTTTATTTTCTCAGCTTAACATTCATTTTTTTTCGATAGTAAAAAAAAACAATAATGACTAAATTTTTTTACTTTTATATACTTTGATCATCCATTATTAAATCAACATTTTTAAAGATTAAAGAAGATATAAAAAGAATTCTTAAGAAAGGGATCATATATATAATGCTTTTCTTTATTAATCTATCTAATCACCTCCATTGTATCATCGGATGTAGAATATCCTAATTTTATTTTTTTTTTTATTTTTATTTATTACCTTTCAAAATACATAAGGTCAAATATAAATAAATAATCTGAGATTAAAAATTATTTTAGACTGATAAGAAAATTTTTATATAAACATAAAACTCCATTGAACCCTTTATTTTTCCTTTTCAAAAATTTTTTTCGGCTCGAGAGGGCATGATGGGGTTCTTTCTCTAGCTCGACATTAGTTGACAAAATTTGGTGAATTAATCAAAAATTAGTAAAAAAAAATAATCAAATTAAAAATTCTGGTAAATGACATTTCGCATGAACGCTAAAAATATGTTTCACTCAAGTTAGTAAAATTGGGTAAGTAAAAAATAATAATTGAGTTAGTAAATTGGCCCTTGGCTCAGAGGTAGAAGTCTCGATCCAAAGGTCAGTGGTTCCTTTCCTGTCCCAAGTTTATTTAAATATATTGGCTACCAATTGGTTTAAATAAATATGGACCGAGTCTAAATGGCCTCAGATGCCAGGACTTTAAAAAATGGGTCTATTTTTAACTAATATTCAAAATTTTATCAGTATTTTTGACATCCTCACCTCTTTAATAAAATCTCTTAGCTACCCTCTCATAGATCACTATTTTGTGCACTCATATATTTTATCAGAATAACAGAATTTTAAGCGAGTTTAATTATCAGTTGTCATGCTTTGGTGCAAGCCACGATAATCGGAGTTCACTTTCCAAGAAACCCAATTGTTGATCTCACATTGATTAAAAATTTTATGGGAGATGATTGGAGCTTTGTCACTGAGCCTGAGCACCACAAGCCCACAGTACGCCAATGTCTTGTTAGATTTATTTTTTGTTTTATGGCTATAGACTTTATTTCATATTTGTACTCAAATCACATTATTAATTAAATTTACTCAAAAAGCGAATTGTTAGTTTATTTAAACAAATACTCATTTGTTCTATTATCTTTTTAATAATTGTTTATTTGAACAAAGAATTAAATGTTCTCGTTGCTTTATAATATTCACTACTACTACATATTGTAGAACTTTTGTTATAGTGTTTTCTCCCATTTTTCAGTCCCCACTCTTACTTTGCCACCTTTTCTCAGTCAACCCCATCCTCTTTTATTACAGACGACTATGATATATCTTCCAGGGATTGTTTATAGTGATAAATGTTTGCGCTTAATGGCTTCGGAACGTGTGTGTTATGTTTATGTATAAGTGCGTTTGTGAGTAGGTTATATGGGAGTGTGAGTTTGCAGGCTGCGTTGAAAGGGTTGATATCTTTATAGCTAAACCATCACCGCAGGGCGTTGCAGAGTAATGTATGAATAATCTAGCGAGCGATTAGGATAGCGAAAACTCCATCTGAAAGAATCGAATGTCAATTGAGTGGAAAAACGCAAAAAATGACCGCAAGATACTGATTGCATTTGCCCTCTATTGCTATTTCACTGTTATGGATATAATATATTTTTTCAGAAGAAATTTTATATTAAATTAGATAAAATAACATTTAACTTTCCAGTTATTTTCTCTAATTATTGGAAATGACTTTTCCTATTTTGTCAGGTAATTACCTAATAATGATCGAGAATCATCAAGACGGAAGAGATAAAAATTCATTTCATATAAATAAACTGGAATGCTTACACCTATTCAGTGGTAGAAATAGATGTAGTAAGTGTCCTAAGAACCTACGTGAAATTAAGAGCAACAACCCAAAGTCTTATCAGTCAAACAAGCAGATATATATATAAAGAAAACAATTTTTAGTTAGTATTTAAGAATTATGCACACAACAACAAACGCGCCTCACCCATAACACTGGAAGATTTATTTATTTCAAGGATTTTGGATGTGGTGGCCATTAAACTTTCCAAATTTCATATATTTAACTATATAAATATGGTCAAAGTCGAATATCCGTTGGTGTGGTGCAAAGAAAGCCACTCCGATGCGCCGGATAGGCTAGAGATCCCGGGTGTGACTCCCACGGACCATGGGTCACTTGATCCATCAGGAAAAAAAATTATTTTTTAAAATAAACAACTTATTCTAGTTGCTCCGAAACTAATTGAATATTAATATAAAGATTCACATGGATCATGTATAGATCTCGAAAACTATTTAACTTATATAAACAATATCGGTGGCTACCCTATGGGAAAGTTTTCCTCAGGGTCACCCATCCAAGGTCAGCGGTGATTCCCTTTACTCGACTTAAGTGATATTCTGTTTCTCTTCGCTTAGGTGAAGACTACCAGAAGTTGGTTAATTTTCATAGTTTTAAGATAAAAAATAAAAACTAAATCTCTTTTAAATATTTATTAATATTATATATATTACATGTATTTTATTTTTTCTTTAAGGTGATATGAAATATGAAAAATTTACTAAAAAAAAATCTAAATTAAATCATTAAACAACTAATGAATTGAATTTGGTTTCATTCGATAAGGCCTTAAAATAATTTTTGAAATTATTTTAAACAATTATATAGAAAAATATTGTTTATATGTTTGTTGATTCATAATAAGAGGGACCATGGCTCTATGAGAAACAAGGACTACAGAGATAGCACGCATAGGTCATCTCTGTTCTTTCGGGCTCCCAACTGCGCATGCGCACAATCATTAACAAAAGTTAGTATCATATATCAGTTATTGTTTTGAAAATTTTTTTAAACTTGAACATGACTATACTCTAAGACAAGTACAGAGATAATCCTTGAGAGCTATTTCTTTCAGTGTAACTCTCTATCGTTACGGTTTATTTAGAGTTCAATGAATAAATAGGATCCTTATTTATGATTATAGTGATGACATCTTAACATCACTTAAAAGAATATATTTTTCTTTTATTCTCTGATTCATAAATAATAGGAAGCTTAAAAAGCTTTATAATTCCTCAAAAGTATTTTGTATAGATGATGTCATTTAATCAGATATGCAATGGTCCTGATGACCTGGTTTGGAAATCATCCTAAGTGATCGAAATGAATTTGCAATCAACGTTGACCCTCGATTTTCTATCTTTTTCGTGATGACCAAAAAATTGAAGCTTGAAATAAAAAAAAAAAAAGTGAGATAAATATAAAATTTACAAAAGCTCATCGTTTTTTTTTTTTTTTTTTTTTTTTTTATGTAACCGTGGTGGAAATTTATATTATCTCATATTTTCTTTTTATCTGGTCAATATAAAAAAGTAAAAAAAGATATAAGAACGAAAGGATAAAATATATTTCTTCTTTTATTTCTTTTTTTATGGTATTTGCTTTCAAATATACATTTCTGATTCAGAGAGTCGTTTTTACCCAAATTGAAGTTTAAATTTTTAAACCATTTTTTTATGATGAATAATGAATAATTAAAAAAGTTATTTGTATTCTTATAGAGGGTTTTTTTTAGTTTATTTATTTTTTTCACTCTCTCCGTCCCGTAGAATTGCAATATCAATACCATAGTTTGTATTTCTCAAACGATACGATTGGTCACTTTTCAAGTCAATATTTACTTTGCCATTCTGAGACTGAAAGCTTTGGAAATTTTATTTTTATTATAAAATTGAATTTAAAAATTTAAGAAAATTTCATTTCTACGTATATAGGTAGGCTACTTATTGACAAACAACAAATTATTTTAATTTAATTTGGCGACTTTGTCCTTGTAAAGTCTTGGAAATAATTATGTGCAGTTATTTATAAACTAAAGATAATTATCTAGATTCTCCATTTTCACACATTTAAAAAATTTAATAAACGATGGTTTCGATTTCTATAAAATATAATAGAATGTTTCGCCACTCAATGTGGGGCCTTCTTTCAATTTAGATATAAATCATTTAGAATCTTTTCATCACACATCTAAATATTTTTTTCTTTCAAGTAATTCAAATTTTTGTTAGATCAAAATTTAAGAAATCACTGCAAAAAATGAATTTAATAAAAAAATTTTTTTTTTTTTTTAATATATCTAAAAAAATTTATTACGTTTTATTTTATTAACATTTTTTTCCTTAACTATAAAAGTTATTTTCCAAAAATTGAATTTTTCATTAGGTTAGGATAAACATAGAAGTTCTCAAGAAAATATTTTTATTTTATTTAATGAAAGATGCCTGGAAAGTATTTTAACTTGATTTTGATTTTATTGAGATAATATTTTCGATGAAATCAGCTTTTCCAAAATTATTAGTTTTTTGACATTTCTCATTTGCTCTATCTGTAGAGATTTCTCGGGACATTGGAATAAAATATCAATACAAAATCAAAATTTTTGTACTCTGATTGCGATATCAGAAATATTATTTTTTATTTCGTTTAACCAACCAACGAGTTAGGAAAACATCGGTAATTCAGGTAATTATGAGAATGTTGTATTCTTGTTCATACTGTAATTCTTTTCAATTAAGAAAATTCAAAATTCCTATTATAGCATAGCCTAATAAAAAAATATCAATTGTTAGCAGTTTACATTTAATTTCTTTTAGCAACTTAGAAAATACTTATAAATTTTTTATTATTTATTTCAGGTTTGACGCAATTCTTCACTTTTTCTTTTGAGTCAGCGTTTTTTATGCGAATTCTATTTACAAGTAATTTTTAGGAACATATGAAAAGAGTTTTAGATGAGTGTTTTTTCACTTAAGATTAGAAAATATTATAAATAAATAAGTAAATAAATAAATAAAAAAAGTCTTTATTACTATTCCTTCAGTGGAATTAGGGGTGGATCTAATTATATTTGAAAAAAATGTTTCCAATCAAAATCTTAATTACTTTTATAGTCTCATGGTGGAGAGAGGATGTTTTTACCATAAATAAACACACTTTATTGATTGACTAAACTAAAATTAACTAAATCGCCTCAATATTAAAGATAATCTAATTCTAAATGAGATGAGTAATTGAATTGGACTAATAGCTTACCGAATTGGTTTCCTTTCCGCTTAAGTGGTTGGTACTGATGAAAAATCACTAGAAAATTTTTGTGTAATTGTTAAGAATTTTGGTCTTGACTGTCGGCGGCATATTTTTTTATTCAAAAATTATTTATAATTTTCTGATTTTATAACTATTGTTGCAGATTATCTTATTGACGATGTAGAGAGCTCGGAAACATTGGAGAAAAAAACCTTCCATAATATTCAATTGTAAGTACTGTTTACTTTATTAATATTTATTTAGTAAGTGAATTTAAAGACTTCCCCACAACCTTATTTTCCCAAAATACAAAATATATTATTATTGTATTTTTTGAAATCAATAACACACTTATTGATGTAAAGTATAGAAACTCAGGACCCTAGACCACTGGAAAATCTTTTTGTAATTGTTAAGAATTTTGGTCCTGACTGACTCGAAATGTCGATATATCTTTTTCCTTTTGAAGCAATGATTTTATTGGTTTTCTGTAACGTATGTAGGTTATTATTAATCTTCTGAACTCTACATGTTCACAGATAGAAAAAGATTCCATATTATGATAAAGTGATTACGGCCAGAGGCCAGTAGAGAATGAAATGTGTCTACTACTTAAAAGAAGCCTAAATTAGAAGATCTTAAACGGTCTAATGAAATTCAAATGACAATGTTGATAAAAAATAAAATTTCAGTTTAATATTATTTTTATTTGAATTGGGGCGCCTGAATTCTATGCAATTATGACAACAGCTTAGTTTTTGGTTGCCTATCTCTAAGACTCTTTGAATTTTATCTCATAAATTGGAAAAAGAAAGGATACACGTTTCAATCGTTTGAAAAATCTTAGCGCTAGTTATTCATAGAAAACCAAAAAAAAGTTGAAATAATTTTTTATCGATGAAAGAATTTACACAATTCAATGAAAATAAAAAAAATAATATGTATTAAATGATGAATTACTCTATTTGATTAAATTGCTCAATTTACCTGATAAAAATATACTTTATTCAGTTCAAATATTAAAGTTTATAATTATATTTGAAAAAAAAAAAAAATTAACACCATATATATTTTACGCAATTGAATATCGATAAAAAAAATACTCTCTGAAAGGAATTAATAGATTACATTTTATTTAATAATAGTTCATATTATAGGGAGTTGAAAGGAAATATGAAAAAAAATAATAAAATACAATTTAGGAGTAATTTATTTAAAAAAAAAAAAAATACCTTAAATTCATTTACTATAAAATCTGAGAGCTATAAAAAATAAAAAAAAAAATATTGTAAGCAATGAAATAAATCCTGGACATTAAAATGCCGATAAATTGCTTATCTGGGTCGATCTATTATTGTGCCATTTTAACGTTGAAAAAAAAAATTATAGAAAATATCCAAACATTTTATTGTTATATATATAAATTAAAATTAAAATTTTCTATTCCATGATAAAAATTTTTTATTTTCACCTTTTGATTATAAACAAAATAAAAAAAAATTGATTCAATTCAATATTTTTTATGCATACTCGATATGGATTTTTGTAACTTTGATTTGGTTAAATAATATTAAAATATTTTTATATGGTGTTGTTTTGGAAAATTGTTTACTTCTATATAGAAGATAATAAAGATTCGCTGGTAAAATTTCAAATTTCATTCGAGAATAAAATTAATTCACACTACTACTATAAAAATGACCTATACAGATCAAATATCTTTGGCTGTAAATTAATTTAAAAATTTGGTGTGGTACAAGGGTTTTCGACCCCCTCCCCCCTAGTACTTTGTTGCCCCTTTTTTTTAAATACAACAATTCACTTTTTAAAGATATATTTTTATGGATATCTCACTACAACAAAATATAACAAGTGGTCATTTTTTTTTTCTAAAATTTCATTAGTTTGTTGAAACATTAAAATTTGTTTAATACACCTGCAGGCTGATGCTTATGAAATCTGGCGTGTCGTAAAAGTGTGTTCCCATCTCCGATTTATCCCGAGGGAAGACTTTAAGAAGAATCGTCGGGTCAGAAAAGATAGTTTTATAGCCCTTCGATCTGTCACATACCTCTCTCTCTCTTTCTCTCCTACTAACATATTCAATGAACAATATTAATATACAGGTATACGTTCAGTATATATATACACACATTCTGATTCTGACAAAGAGCATGTTTGAAAATTAAAAAAAAAAAATCAAATAAAGTGAAATTAAAAAGGGAGTTCCACCGCATAATAAAATTTTAAAACTCTGTTGGCCAAATATCTGCGAAATATGAATTTTAATATCCAAGTATATCTGCTTTGATTATCATTTTCAATTTTGTGAATAAAATACTTAAAATTATCTCTATTTAGAAGACGTGTGGCATGACCAGATTTGAAAATAATAATTCTACATCTCCTTCAAAATGGAATATAAGCCATTTATTATCAAACTCCTTTAAAACAAACTTCTCCTACTTCAAGACTAAAGAGACTTTATATTAAACTTTACATGTATTTTGTCACAAATAAATTAACAAGGTTCAAATTCCTTTCCCGGGATAATTCGAGAAAGCTTTGAAAGAGCTTTTATTTAAGTGAAATAGCATTTGTTTCTGAAAAAATCCATTGGAAGTTGAATATCATAAAACCTTAGGAGTTCTGAAGAAGGAGGTGTTTGTCCTCCGATACTTTGACTGCGTTGAGGTTTTTTAATAGAATCATTTCCAAGGGGAAATTGTTTTTATTATTTTTTTATATATAACTAATACTTGAGAATGTGATCTTTTCTACAATCGGACTGTAGAAATTTATTTATGAAACAACGTTTTTGTCGAAATTAAAAGTTTCATTTACTGAAAAGGCAAAACTATTAATAACCGAGCTACCCCATATCTCGATATTAATTTCTAGATGTTTAGAATTAGTTCATATTTCTTTAGATTCACATCCAAAAACCAAAATCATTTAATATTTTTATAAAAATAAGAAAATAGACATGCAGGGAGGGACGTTCTTCAGGACCTTAGTGGTCGAAATTTTATTCTCTTTTCAAATCAAATAGATCATATATTTTTTATTAAGTGAAACTCTCTTGAGATTGTGGTGTTTATTTTGCAATTTTAATAAAATAATAATCTCGAAGTAGAATTAGAGAAATAAACAGCCAGCATAGAGCCCCTTAATTAATTGCTCCATTTCCTATTTAGAATTTAATACGATACTAAAGAGGTAATTGAAACCGAAATATACTCCAGGAAATATATTTTAATCTCTCTCTTATACGGCTATAAACCTATTTATTCATCTTATAAAATTCACCTTAATGAAGAATAGTATGTTCTCTATCTGCACGGTTCGGCAATTCTACAAGAGGGTTGTGAAATTTAATAAAAGAAGATAGAACAACTCAATTTTGTTGGATGCTTTAGCATTAACTTATTATTATTAATAAACATTTATTTATAATTTTTTACTCTTTATGGCACTTGAGGCCAAGTGACCAATTCAAGACGAATCTCATCTATTCCTATTTCTCAGCTTCTAAAACATTTGTCGAGAACTGAGTGGAAGAGAAGGAGGGGTGTATACGTGTTTCATTTGGGGAAGGACAGGGAAACCCCCTCCTTATAAATCTCTTCCATGAACAATAAAATGTTTTTTTTTTTTTTTTGAACTTTTAAAAATTGATGACGGATATAGTTTCATGTTAAAAAAATTCAAAATTTGTATGATAACAATGCTTCTCTTTTTATATTAAAAGGCATGGGTTCGGAACTCCAGCCAATTCAATAAATCAATTGTTTACCAAATACTAAACATAAATATTATATTACATATATGTATAATATAATAAAATTATTTTAAAATTATATAACCTAAGAATTTGTTAAGTCTTTTTCGTCATCGGAGGCTATTTAAACTCCATCCATATTTATTTAAATTAATTTGGTAATCAATATTTAAATAAATATGATCACCCAGGAAATCGTTAAGAGCTTTACCTCTCCTCAAAGTGCTAGACCTAATTCAGAAACATTCCTTAGGAAAATTTTACTACATACAACATATGCTCTTTATAATAAATTTTTTTTAACTGACTAATTCAAAGATATTTTAGATCTTTAAATTAAACAGTCTTAGAAAACTCAAATCAATAAAATTCTCTTAAAGTTGAGAATTTTTTAGCAGTGTTTCGGGGCTAAGGCTTAAAAAAATTTTTATATAAAATATTTTTTAATTTAATTATTTTATTTGCAAATAACTGTCCTTTTAATCGTTATTTAGAGAATATATATATACAATAGGCTACACGACACTATAAAATTTTAAATTGAAAAAAATTTTTTTTTTTAACACCAAAACAATGCTATTTAATTCATTAGAGTGGAAGAGCAGAAAGAAAAAATGTAAAGCAGAGTTTGCTAACAACTTCCTTAACGACTTTTTAGTTTTAATATATTTTTCCGCGAATGCTCTTTTAGGCGCAGAATCGCATCGAAGCGCGGGCTCAGATATTTACCAACAGACTGTCCCAGGCGATATTTCTCAATTTATTTCTAGCCCAATGTTATTTATTTGTCCTCTTAAGGTATTACACTGGCAAAGTCTTAAAATAAATCTTTCTCTATATTCGAGTGGATTCATAAAATACATATAACAACAACAAAACGGAAAAACCAACAACGTTTTTTAGTTAAAGCGTCCTTCTTTTTTAATCTATCTCAAATGGAAAGAAGAAATTTATCAAGACAATCGAATTGATTAATTATCAAATGAGATAGAATGCAATTAAATTAAAACGATTAGAAATAAATAAATGCCAAATTACATATGAATAAAATAGAATTAAATAATTTTAAGATGGAAGTAAATGATAATATTAAAATTATTGGTGGGGCATGTAGGAAAAAGCACGCAAATCCACTCTCCATTTCTTTCCTGACCTCTTCGCCTAATTTACTTTATATATGTTTATAATTCACTTTATAATCTTAAAACAACAAATAAACCACTCACTCTAAATACGTCGGCATTTGTTATAAAAATATATCCGTATAAGTTTTTAAAGCAAAAAAATTTAATTTAAATTTATAGAGAATATTATGATGATTTAAATGTTTTGATATGATGATTGCATGGCTGATAAATATTAAATAAGAGAAGAAAGAAAATTATTATTTTTTATTTCTCAGACCACTCTCCCTCTTAGTATGAATCATTTCTGTCAATTATGATCATGTCTTGATTAATTTTTTTTTTGTCTTTTGATTTATCTATTTTTATCATCATTATTCAACTACAAAAATGTATTCCGTTTAATATAATGCACACAATTTTCTCATTATTATATTCTCATTGGAATCGGAGGCCATTTAGAGAAAGTCATATAATTTATTATACTGTTTATTTATTAGCTACATTGGCGAACCGAGCTTAGAAGCTGCCAAAATGAAGGCCACAAGTGACCGAAAATGTAGGCATTCTTTTTATAGATATATTCTTGAATATACAATATATTCTTTTTAGATTTATTATTTGGAGCCAAAATTGCAAAAATCAAAACTAAAGGTCAATACAAATATGATGAAAATATAGACAATAAAGTTGCAACACTTTCCCTTTAGCCATCTCTAAAAATATCCTCTGGAAATATAAGATGGGGCCGCTCTACAAATCTATCTAGTATGCAAGTCAGTTTGAATTTTAAATTATGTTGTTTGGAAGAGAAAATACTCTTCCATTCACTGAATTTAAAAAAAAAGTCAAAATGGTTATATAAAATTTCAGTTTCTTCTATAATGGAATATGTTTATTTTTTGATATGCATTTTTTTTGTTTTTCAGAGTTTCTTTCTATGATTTTTTATTTTTTCTATTTATTTTGGCTTATATCTCTGGAACCACTCTTTGGACAAGGATCTTAACTTAATCGTACTTAACAACTTTATAACTCTAGGAGTGGGTAAGAAGATATTTGAAAATTTGAAGCGAATCGGTCCGCAGGCTCTGTAAAAAATCCTCCCCCCCCAACCCTTCCCAATATTTATCGCACACCACGATTTTCTCAACATCCGCAAGGTCAATTCTTTTGACACTGGGTGATAATAATTAAGACATTTGTCTTCAGCCCTGGACCTATTTTCCTAACAACCCGTTAAATGTAAGTGCATTTATTCTAAAAAAAAAAAAACCAAAAAAATTGCGTATCAAATAATAAACATACTTCATTATAGAAGAAACTTTGAAATTATATTTAACCCCTTTGACTTTTTTAAAAGTTAATTTTCATTTAATGAAAATGTATTTATTTATCTAAATCACCCAACCTAAAAATCAACATGGCACGTTTTGCATACTCAATAGGGTTGTAGAGCGGCCATAATATATTCGTAGAGGAATGAATTAGAAATGGCGAGAAAGTGTTGCAACTTTGTTGCCCATTTTTAATCATTGAAGGGTTTAACTGGGTTTATATTGTAGTAGGTCAAATAAAGGCCTAGTTCAGGTATTGGAAAACCAAACCAACCTCGGAAGATGGTACCATAAAGCTCCGAAATATCTGCTTTGCTTCGAATACAATATATTCAATATAACATTATTTAAATAGTATATGTGTCATTTATTTTGTGTTGCGACGTACAATTCTTCTGATTTTTTAATCTATTTATTAAGCACGTTTTTTTCTTTTAATTTTTTTTATAAATATATTAAGCCGCAAATTATAATTTATATTTTATCTCGTTGGTATTAATTTTCATGTGATGTGCTTTTTTTGTTCGTTTTTTTTTTTAGGGTGTGTTGATATTGAGGGGGTTGAAGTGAATGGCTTCCAAAACCCGATTACCCCACAAACACCGCGAGTCATACACACCCCCTGTCCGTCTTTGCAAAATGTATATGTGAATTTATCTGTGTGTGTGTGTGATATCAAATAACGCATCCCCTGAATGCCATAGGGCCGACCTAAAAATAAATACAATTTGCTAAAAATAAATTATTCATGGAGATATCGTAATTTCATCCCTCTCTCTTGCTTTCTCTCTCTCTCTCTCTCTCAATTTCAACCCTCCACTTTCACGCCATCGATCCGCCAGCCGCCAAAAGGCAAAGTCGCGCAAAGAGAAACACACACACATACATACAACAAGAGGAATTGTTCCACTTGGCTTAAAAGATCATTTATCATTCAAGTAATAAGAAATTTTCCTTTATGCTTTTTATATTTATAAAGAGAAAAAAGAAATATTAATTATTTTTTTTTTTTATTATTATAAACAAGTTAAAATTTTTATTAAGTTCATTCAGAGGTTTGACAATTTAATATTGAAGGATGAAATAAAATATTTTTCATTTATATACTTAAAGTCATAATAGAAAGGATAAAGAGAATGTTTAATTAGACACTTGATCTAGGCTAACACTAGGCTACTTCCAAAAATAAATATAAAAATACATAGTTTCGGGAAGGCGAGTAGGGGAAGGGGAGGCGATAGAATTTTTTCTTGTTCCTCTTTAAAAACAAGCCCTATTATTCAGTACTTGTTCCTTTTGCCCTTTTTATTTTTCTCAAAATTTGTTTCTTTGATTTATAATATATACTGGCCAGATGTCCGGATGTTAGGAGATTATCGAATGAGGTCCGAAATATTTGCAATAAATTGAGAAATAAAAGCTGATTATCTCCTAAAATTTATTCTTTAACTTTGGGAGGTCGTAACAGGCGGCCTCCTCTGCACTTTAAATACACCATTAATAAGCTCCAAGGATTGTCCTCTACTTGAAACAAAAAATATTATCCATTTTATGTTAATAAAATATTATTTACACTTTTAGAAGAGATAATTCACATAATTTATACACAGAAGAGATTGAAATAGTTTAATAATTATAAAAATTCAATTGGATTTTTAATAATGTCTTTATTCATTATCAGCTAAAGGTCTGTTTCGGCGTCCAACAACCGTCATTAGCAGAAGATCCTCGAAACAATTTGCGATAGAAAAGAGATTGGCCATATGATCAGAGTCTTTATCATCCAAAAATTATATATTTTTCTCTACAGTTAGGTATACTTAGATTAAATCGGTTAAAATAAAACTTTGAAAACGTACAAATTTTTAATTCCTTTTTTTTTTTACAATTTTTAATAATTTTTCTCTTTAGTAAACGTTAATCTCTTATAGAAGTATCGTTATGAAGGCCTTTTGTAGGGTTATCTTTTCTCTGCTAGTGTCTGGAGGGGAGAGCTTTTAGCTATGTTAAACTGCCGAGAGAATTTTTTCCCATTTTCAAAAAAAAAAAAAAAAAAATTATTTCAAACATCTTATGAAATAATAATAAATTAATGATTTTCTAATAAGAATAAATAATTGCTCTTCGTCAAACGGTCCGTAAATTCTTTAGGGTTGTTTCATGTGGTTTGTTTTCGTGTAATAGTAGATTCCGTTTTAATTTATCTGTTAGTTGACTAATCTCTCAATCTATCAAATGTAACAAATAAACACCTTTATATTATTAGGCCTTAGTTTATCTGATCCAACATTTGCTTTATATATAGTTTATAAAGTTTACAATAAAATGATTTTATAATTTGTTTCAAAAAAATAAATAAATAAACTAGAACTACATCATGTTTACTTTTTTTTTTATTAATTTAATTATTTTTTTTTAATTATAATTAACAATTAATAGAATAAAAGAGCGATTCTCATCTATTTATTTATTTTTTTAAATAAATAGACTGATAATGGTTATCGAAGATATCTAATAAATAATTACCTGAGACTCTTTATCCTTTTGATTTTTTTAAATTTATTTACAAATTTTTAATTTTTCAATTTTTTTTTTTTTTTAATTAAAATAAATTCTAATTTTCGAAATTTTGTTATTAATCTTGAATGCCTAAATTAGTTGCTTGAAGTTAGGCAGCCTAAATGATCAACTCACTAATGGATTTTTTGATTAATTGCTTCAGTGTACATGCGCAGTTGTTAAAACTTCCTAGAAATCAACAATTGACCAAGTATATCTGCTCTAAAGGAGATCTGGAGCAATTAATCTGAAAAAATCCATTAATGAGTTGGTCATTTGAATGTCTACTTTCCAATCAGGATCTAATTTATGGACTAAATGATAATTATCTAATAAGAAAAAATAACGCCACATAAAAATCTATATAAGGCTAAAGTCTTTTAAAAGGGAGATGGAACTTTATTCATAAAAGTGTACTCGGAAGGTGCTACTATCCTAGTTTCTTTTATACCTACTTCGTAAAATAAATTTATTTAGGTGATAAAATAAAAAACTGTTTTGGCCAAAGCAGGAAGACATCTACAGGTTTTCCTTGTCAAAAAATGTGTTTCACGAAAATAAAAATAAAACTTCATGCCCTTTTATATTTTCTTAAATACGACGTAATAAAAACAGAATGTAGACTATACTTGTAGTTTTAAAGACTTTTTGACTTTTCCTTTTATTTTCAATGTTTTATCCATTAACGCATCTAATCGAGAATGAAATTTTAAACTTGTATAAAGGTATTATTATAAGACATCCTTTAAAAATGGAAAACTCTCCGTGTAAAGAGCAGATGATTTTTTTTCTTTTTGTGAGAAAGGCTATTCAGAACATTAACATTTTATTAGAAGAAAGGTTTTATAAGGAACCGGTGACTTTACATACAATCCCGGCCGTCGAAAGCTTTTCCAGCCCAGTCTGAATCCTATATTCTAAGTTATTTTAATAATTGGCATTCAATCGATCTCCTTCACCGGTTCTTAGGCTTACCTACCTGGACCTCCTGATGGACCTGTCTATTTTAATTAATTCCTTAGAAAATTTATTTTATTTTATTGAACATTTGAATAGATAAGCAACCAGTGAAAAAGTAAATCAAATTAGTTTTCATTTGATGTTTCTATCTCAGTCTCCAAAATGTAGTACGCCAAAAAAATTTTATATTAGAGAAAAAATTATTTAAAAAATAACAAATATCAATTTCTTTCGTATAAATCTAATATAGACATAGACAGGTTTTATTTAATTTTATTTTTAAATTTATTAAATTGACAATATTTTTTATGGACATTGTCATTATTGATAACTTTAAAAGCCCTGGGGTGTGGGTTAGGATCCCAGCCCATTCGATGAAAATGTATTTATAACCATTGGATACCAATTGATATAAAAATATATAATTAAATTGTTTAAAGTTTCTAGGGCCTCAGATGCCGAAAAGACTTAAAAGAATTGTAATAATAAGATTTCATTATTCTTGTGAATTTATAGTTGTTGAAACACAAATAAAAATTTTCCTCTTATGGCTATAAACATTTGGTTCACTTTTCTTTGTTAAAATATTTCTTGAAGATGGTGTAAGTACTGTAATTATGTTTCATATAACGGTCATTCAATGAAATATATCTCCAAAAAATACTTTAAAATAGAGGCGTCGTTTAGAGTCATAAAAAGAGTGGCCTCCTCTCTACTTTTTCGTATACATATCTGTAGGTGAGTAAACATGATTTTTAGAAAAACATTAAAGTACAACTTCCAGTTTTTGGAAGTAGAGCAAATTTTAAAAGCCGTCCGCGATTTTAATATAATTTATGTATACAACATATTCCGTGAAATCATAGTTGAGTTAACACGATTTTTAGAAAAAGGTAAAGTACTCCTTACGTTTGCGTGAAATGGCCCAAAAGTTGAGAGATCTATGATTATGCTATGTAATGCACTTATGTAAAATGCCATTGATCTACATTAGAGCGTGCTCGAGTTAACACACATAATTCAAAAAATGTTATTTTCTGATTCAGAGATGTTCAAAATATCAAGGACAATCAAATTTCGAGATCGAACTTTTGTACGATTACAACACTTTCTTTATATGAGAAAGTAAAAAGACAAGTAGCTACTCTTTAACTTAAGATTAAGATAATATAATAGGGAAAAATTTTTTGAAGGTCATTTAATTACTAATTAACGAAAATTATTTTTAAAATTTAATACTAATAAACCGATCGTTTTTATGAATGATTTCTGAAATTGGATGATGTTTTTTATTTTTTCAAATGAATTTTTTTTTCCCCAAGTGTCTGTGAAGAAGTGTTTTTGCATTTAATTGAAAAAAAAAAAAAAATTTATAACGATGTAAATGTTGAAAGAGAAGAGAGAGTGAATAAATAGGGTGGGTGTATAGAATATTCGATCTGGGAGACTCATTAAGACTGTATCCGTAGCAATTAAGGACTAGGAATGTGGGCAAGCCGAAGGGTGAGTTGTTGGTGCGATGAGTCTTTTAGTGAGAGTGGAATGGTGATGATGCTTTGCGGCCGGATGCCGTTCTGACGGACAGCCTCGGCTGCTGCGCGTGACTCTGGACCACAAAGGCATTCTGATGCGACCAAGGAAGTCGAATTCCCCGGGTTACTCGGCTATATCTATCAGGAGAGGAGGGGCTAGATAAACCATTTTCTAGATATTTTACATTTCTTAACTAAATTACTATTATATGTGATTATCTAATTACTATTTTTTCTGTTATATATTGAAGGAAAATGAATACAATAATTTAGAAATTTGAGATTTTAAAAAGTTATTATGCCACAAAAAATAAATTTCATTATGATAAATAAATTTTATTTTGGGTAAATATAGTTTATTCGTATTTAATACAATTTTTTGACTTCTCATTCTGTGGCCTTCAAATTGTTATTATTAATTTTTTTTATTTTAATTTTTAAATCAATTTAAATCTGAGTTTTGAAAGAAAGATGTATTTTATTTAAAAAATTAGTATTGGTGACTTCCATCTAAGATTGAGCAACATTGGTCTTGTTTAATATTAATAATAACGATTTTGGTGGCTCTTCCTCTTTACTTTTACCTTTATTAATTATTATTAAATTATGTAAAACACAACGATTTTATTCATTCACTGCCTTCTTCAGGTTAAAATTCGATCGAAATTGTTCTTGAAGGAAACCACCGTGTAGTTTATACAAATTGCTAGAAGCCCTGTTTCTTGGTGCAGAGGTAGAGGTCTCGCCTCACCAACCAGTGGTTCCCTTCCCATCCTGGGCTAAAAAAATTTATTTAAATTACATTGGCTACCAATTGATTTTAATAAATAAGGAGTGAGTCTAAATGCCGAAAAAAAAGGCTTAAAAGAAAAAAAATAGCTAGATCGGCCAAAACGTCGTGAGCTTGAGATTATCAAAATTAAATTAAATATTGATAAAAATGGAGTTTTTAATAAACATTCAAGAGCATTTTCTCCATACATGTCCTGAGGAAAAGAGGGGCGTAGCTACTCTCACCATGTGACCTAATTCAGGTCTCTTCACTGCCTTTAAAGGACGGACAATTTCTTTTAAGGACTAAATACCATTGTAAGCCTAACCCCAAATAATTTGAATCTTTCTATTAAAATTTTAATTAAGTAAATTAAGATCACAATAAAATAAAAGTAATCTATTTTATTTATTATTAGACTGAAGAAGTCAGTCTATTTATTATCAAATGAGTACATTATTTAAGGGAAATAAATAAAATTAATTATTATTATAATTCTCCGTGTTAGTCACCTTAAGGGTATTCCTTCCTGGGAATGTTATTATCACACACAACTTAGAGTTTGCTTTAACTAATTTGTAAAAGTTTATACTAATTTTTAAAGACTTCATGGCGGAGGCAAACCTTGCCACGACCCTATCTTAATTTCAACAACTTGTCGTTCATATCCTTAAACCCTTTTTTCATTATTAATTATTAAATATAGGCAGTAAATTTCCAATTAAAAGTTTTTAAATTATTATTACTTAGTTTTTAATTAAAGAAAATCTTCAAAAAATTAAAAAATTACTAAGAATAAAATACTTTGGGTTATCTAATTTTGACTCAACCCGGGCATAGCTTATTTTAGACTTATTTCTAGGCGTCTAGTTCCAATCATTGACGATATCAAATTATCTCTATGCATTTAAACTTTATTGACAAGCATCGATTTAATTTCGTAAGTGCATCTTTATATCAACAACATTTATTTATTTAATCTTTTACAAATAGCGATATAAATATAAATGAAATGAAATATAATACTAACAACACAAAAACTTAGAAAAACAAAAACAAAAAAAATCAACGTATTAAAAATTGAATACAATGATTGTCTGATTGTGGTATTTTTAGATTTCCATTTACGTTTGACCAGACATCACATACCATTCACTTTTCTATTTTTAGGTCTTTTTTTTGTGATCAGCATAATTACTGCCAGCGGGCCTGGTTAGAGAGAATAGAAACAGCGATCGTTGTTATTAAGCAAAAGCATGCATTGCTGAAATTCGGATGGGTGGCCCCGAGAAACAAGAGCATAGTAACATGTTACATCTGCTGATAGTCTATGCAAAGTTTTTTCAAAAATATTATTTCGTATATAGATTGACTCTGAAGCTAAATTTGATTTTAATTAAAAATAAAAAAACTTTTTTCTAGTCTCTTCGGCATTTGAGGCCACTTAGACTTTAAATGATATACAATATATATTACGGTATATGTAAATCCAGGCAAATTTATTTTATCATTTGGTATCCAATTTTAAATTAATTTTCATCGGATTTTCTGGGATCCGAACCCACTTCCCTTGGCATTTAAGGTTATCAATACTAACATTGTGATTAGCTTTAACCTCTCGGCCACAGAGGTGGGGTGGATTAATTATCAGATAAATTTTTTTTGGAAAAGCCTTTAATTAAAGACATAAAAACCCTCAAAATCTATTAAAAAATGGTTTATTTACCACAGGTGTATCGTGCAGTGTTAGCACGCACCATATTCCAATACTCGATAGGAGGCTCCCTTCCTCACCCCAGAAAAAATAATATTAAAAACTAGTGTAAATACTAAATTATATCCAAAAGAATTCGTGGGACTTGATCTTAAATGTAGAATTAATCAAAATTCTAATCAAATTTAAGAATTTTATTTAAATATAGGCCGATTCTAAATGGTCTCAGATGCCGAAAAATACCTTATATAGACTCACTGGTGATTTTAAATGACATCAATAAAAGAAGATTCTCCCTAAAATATTTTTGTGATTATAACTTAAGCCCTAAAATGCCATTTTAACTTATTTTATTAAAAAATTTTTAAATTCATTTTATAAATTTTTTTTTAATTTTAAAGATGGGTTTTATCGTATCCTAGGATATACTACTCCCGTTTCTTTCCCCCAGGAGAAGACATTATTATACGGTATAAGGATCTTTACCATGATCTGGATATTAATTTTTTTTCATCTCAATATTATAATTGGTAATCTTCTAATT
The DNA here is from genome assembly GCA_010014785.2 of Anisolabis maritima. Lineage (NCBI taxonomy): Eukaryota > Metazoa > Arthropoda > Insecta > Dermaptera > Anisolabididae > Anisolabis > Anisolabis maritima. The sequence continues at coordinate 23,011 of JAAAKE020089799.1, read as the reverse complement.
GCCTCACCCTGGCATATGTCTATTCTTAATTTAAAAAAAATTTTATCTCTTCCAAATCCATTCAGGCATTTAAACCCCCGTCTCTCTCTCTCTCTCTCCTAACCTTGTAAATACACATCAAACCTAAAATAAATCTAATGCTCGAGAGTTAAAGGGTGGAATTATTGATTGACTCTCTGGATACCTTTTAAATTAAATCAAGCGTAAACTCTTTGAGGAGAACTTTTCAAAAGGATCACAAAATTATTTATTTTATTACATTTTTTAAGAAAACTAAATATAAATTCACATGAAAACATTTTTCAAATCAGAAAAAAAAAAAAAACATTTAATTAAAACCGGTAACTAACTAAACGATATTTAACGTTAATTATATTATTTATATCAGCGAAACAAATTGTTTTAATCACAATTGCTATATTGTCAAATTATTTGTCTCTCTCTCTCTCTCTCTCATCCTTTCATTTGCCAATCATTGAGTATTTAATTGCTACTTTATCGAAATGTGTGATGCATATTAATATTAAATATTTTCTAGATATAAATTGGTCCTATAAATTTTGCTTATGGACAGGTGGATGGAATATTGATTTTATCATCGGGATAGGTACAATTTCAATTTAGGCTTTAATTTAAGTGATGATATTACTTCACCAGACGAGAACCATTCATTTGCCTCCTCTTATGTAGGATCTATAATTGATAGATTTTTAATCAATATAATTAAAGTTTTCATATAAATCAAATTAATGATGAAAATTGATAGAGAAAATAGAATAAATTAATTTTCATAAAAAAAGTAAATACCAGAGGGTTTGGTAGACCATCCAATTAAGCACTAATGGAAGGTAGGCAACCTAAATGAAGCTAAATCTCTAATTAATTTTTCGATTAAATGCTACAGAGCTCCTTTTATTTCTAGGGAGATTTAACAAGTGCTCAAAATCCGCACTAGAGAAGCTCTGGAGCATTCAATCGAAAAATTAATTGGTAAGCTACTCATTTATATATATATAAGTTGTGAAATTTCAAAAATATAAATCTAAGAAGAGTGTCCTAATTGAGGAAGGTACTCTCATTAACTTCTCTTTGCAAGGAACCCGCAGAGGTAAAGCTCTTTATGATCTAAGAGTTAGTGGTTCGCTTCCCGTTCTGAGCGATTAAATTTATATAAATTATATTGGTAACCAATTAATTTAAATAAATTATAGGCTTCAGATATCGAAAAACTTTAAAAAGCATCCTTGTGTGTTAGCATTTGAAAATTTTCAAATGAAATTTTCCATCCACATCTTACCAAAAAAGTACAACTTTTTGTGTTTTACATATCCATGCATCCATAATAATTTCAAAAATTAAATTTCATATTATCCATACACATTTTAACTTAAAGGTAAATAGACAACCTATATCTTTTATTTTGTCTTAATTGATAATTAGGAGAACTACATCAAAATTTACATTTTACTTATTATTAAATTTATTATTTTCGAATTTCATTTAAATCTTCTAATTATCCATTAAGACAAAACCAAAGATATAGGTTTGCCAGTTACTATTCAGGGAGGTAATATACGTGTATATGAACGAATGTTAAGTCTTTTTACTCATGCTAAATAAGAATAAACATTTTTCTTGTCTTTTGGTATCGGAGGTTGTATAAACCAATAGGTATAGTAATATTATGATAACTATTATCCTTTCATTTATTTTTAAAAGAACAAAAATAATTTTATAGTAATTATATATTATTTATTATATTACTTCTAAAAAAATTTTTCCAAAATAAATTCTTTTAACTTTTACTTTTAATCAATTTCATTTTTTGTATTTACCCTACATTAAATAAAGGAGATGTTATTTACTTGTTTTGAGGAGATCTCTAAAATATCAGATTAATAGTATTTATCTTATTTCAAAGAATTTATCTGCTTCTTACTCCATAAATTTTGAAAACTTGTCTGTCTTTAGTTTTGATACAATAATACCAAACAATAGATATATTCGAAATTTTCTTCTACCCTTTTGATAACGATTCACTTTTCTATTTTCCGTTTCTTAGCTGTTGGTTTACAAGAGAAAAGAGATGGCGAAAAGGAGAAGGGAGGCACGTAGATGCCAAATGTTGAAACAGAAGACAGGCTCTGTCTAAAGACAATAGGCTTATTTATCGTGCACCCAAATCACCTCCATAAACACACCTCTGCTTTCTCTTCCGACCCTTTCTTGTTTCTTATTATATATATACAGTGAGGTTGTCAATTTACTTTCAAGAATGAAAATATCTCTTTGAGAGAAAGAGATAGAGAGCCCTAATATTGCTCTTTATTCTTCTTTTAAATTGAGATTAAGAGCTTCGAATCAGAGATCGAATTTTCAATTCATATGCAAATTAAGATATTATTAGGTTATCCAAGGCCAACGGAATTTTATTATTTTTTTGGTGTTTGGATTATGTTTTTTTCCCTTTGTTCATATACTGAGATTTAAAGGGGAACTGAAAGTTTTTTTTTTTTTTTTTTAATTGTTCGCAATTTTATTATACGTTTCATTTTTAGAGATTTTTCGTTTATGTGTATTAATCAATTATCAATATAAAAAAAAATTAAATTAATTGAATTGACAATTAAATCTGGTTTATTATTGAACATAGGAATTAAAAATATCTATATTTTGTTATCATAGTAACGAGTTATCTTATGGGATAAAATGAGGGCCCATCATACTATTTTCAGGTGATTGATTAATACATTTTAAAGATTTTCTAATTTATTATATGTACATTTAATCAAAATCTTTAAATTATTTTAAGAGAAAATCACCTTAAAACATACAATGGTAAAATGGGCCCCATAATAAGGATAAAGGAGTAAGGGTTAATACATTTCAAAGATCCTCTAATAAATAATTGCTTTATGGATTTTGATCAAATCAATTTTTGAGAAAATCTAAAAAAAAATTACATCTTTAAAGAACTAAATTTCTTTGGCCGATGTATGCGACGAGGGTATCTAGAATTTCAGCCTCGAGCCTCTTTTTGAGAAATCTTGTTCACACACACCCAGAGACAGACCATTTTGCGACCATTTTAGACTCAGACCCTGAAATCGTGCATTTCCTTTGAAATCTCCACATCGATTTTTCTTTCTATCGCAATCTCACTAATTATTATATATATATTTAAAAGAAAGTAAAAATGTTTTTATTTAAAAATATACTAAAAAGAGAAAGGACGACATTTAAAAAAAAAATTTTTCAAGTTTTTCTGAAGCTATTTATTCCTCGTGAGGAAGGATGAGTACAATGAAAATAAACTGAACAAAAAAAGTATTAGATGTATATATGCTCCTAAGACCGAGGGGCTGATTTTTAAACTTAAAAATTAAAAAAAAACCACTTAAAAAGACCGAAGGTTAGTTTTGTAGATTAGCTTGATTATTCTCTTGTTAAATTCTGGAATTTTTTTTTACTTTTTAAATCTTTTTCGATATCTGAGTGGTAGCAGCTAGTCAATATAAATTAAATAATTTTTTGCCATTCCGGAAACGAACCACTGACCTTTGGTGAGGCGAGAACTCTACCTCTCTTTCAAGAGATGAGGCTTAATAAAATTTTACAAAGGCGCAAAAAGTGCTAGGCGCGGGCCTTATCTTATATTTCTCTGAACTATCGCCAACTGAGATGGATTGGGTTCCATTGCAAAAATCTTTTTTAAATTCACTAGTTCACTCGAATATTAGGGATATTTTGCAGCCCTCAACGTCATCACAGTTTTGAATAAATTTTTTAAAACTTCTCTTATGTTATAGTTTACTCTTAAATAATTGCATTGTTTATACTCTAGCATTATCCAGGGATATTTATTCAGCCATAAAAGCCACCAAAAAGATCTTTATTTCTGGTTAAAATTTTGGACGTGAATTATGTATTTTCTACCAAAAGTCATAAATATCTTACAGTGAATAACTTTATGTAATATAAGAATGTTTTTTGAAATAGGTGATTTTCTAAAGTGGGCTTTCTAACATCGGGTATAAACAGGTTCTTAGAAACCCACCTTAGAAATTGACCTATTTCAAAAAACATTCTTACATAAAATTAATCTTATTAAAATTTTTCGTAAAAGACAAGATGATATTATTTAATTTAATATATTTTTAGTTACTTGTCTATGGGATTCATTTAATCACTGCAATATTTTTATGTGACATTTGCCTATTTTTGGCCTTGAGAATGCCTAAATATCGACCAAATAAAAAAAGCTTTATTTGCTTTTCTGACTTTACCTCCTTGTTTTCGACTTGGTCCAAACATTTATTTGTACTAATTGGTTAAATAAAATAAATTTTTATTCAGTTTGGTTCACTTCCCTTGGCTTTTAAAGTTAGAAAGGCAATAAAAACATCCTTTTTTTTTTTAAATAGCTATTCTTACTTTTCAAAGGAATGAGGAGGGGGGGGGTAAATAATTTATCATGCGGTTTAGATATTAGGTTGCTCCTTTAAATCGAAATTCACCTAACTTTATACGATTATATTTATTATAGTAGAAAGAAATTGAATTTTTAAGTTTCCTTTAAATTCTTAAAAATATACTCTATTTTGTTCAATCTTTAATCAATTATATTTTAAAAATTTCTTTATTTTATAAGGGAGTTTCCCTTCATAGTGCCAATTTATTACTCTTTGATAGCATTAGTTTTGCGAGTTACATAAATCAATTTTCATTAATGGATTGCCTTCGTGAACCAAATGTTTCAATCTTATAACATTCTTAAATATACTCTTTAAGGTATGCCATATGCCCTAAAAAAGGAAATAAAGCTATCCCTTTATTAAAGAATATAGGATCATTGACAAAAAATTATTTAAATTATAGTGAACTACCAATTAATATAAATAAATAAGAATGGAGTCTACATAGCCTCAGATGTCGAAAAAGATTTAAAAAGTAAAAAAAAAATTCCAGGGTTTAACAAGTGAATAAAATTTGAATATCAAGCTAATCTACAAAACTAACCTTCGGTCTTTTTAAGCGTTTTTTTTTTTTTTCTTTAATTTTTAAGTTTAAAAATCAGCCAATGGGACATATGAGCATATATACATCTAATACTTTTTGTTCGGTTTATTTTCATTGTACTCATCCATCATGTAAATAAGTCCTTGGTGTACTTAAACTATAATAATGAAATAAGATTATTTTATTCAGTTCAAAGTTACTAATTCTTAAATTGCCTTCTGACTCTTTTCGTTTCTCCCTTCTAGAATTTTTGCTCCCTTCCTCCTTTGGGCTAATTAATCATTAAGTTAGTTTTAGATTCAAACAAAGAAGAAGATGAAGAAATACACTAGAGTTCACTCATGAATATTTATATCGTTTTTTTTCTTACTTTGTCACCCCTTAAATGTAAAAACATCCCTCGCCATACCATTGGGTGTTTTTTTTCCCCCTTTAACAAGAGGATTTGTCCATGGGAAATTGAGTAAACAGATTCACAAAAAAAAAAAAAAATAAATAAATAAAACTTATTAATTTCATAAATTTTTTTGTGTATAAATATATAATTCTTATCTCCCCTCTCTTTTTGGATATGAAAATTTGAAAACAAAAGCGGTGAGGGTGGGGAGGTGGAAAGGACTAACCAACCAACGTTCTCTTTTTTTCCCTGGGATGTTCTATTCACAATTTTTTTATCACAACACCGGTAGGGACATTAAGATTAGAGCTAATGGTGGTGCCTCGCGCTTCTGCTTCAGATAGCGGGCCCTCCCAACCCCCATGGTTGGGATCCCCCCAGTCTCTCTTCTCTCGTTTCTTCTTTCGCTTTTGCCTTTGCCGTCCCCTCCCTTCCCCATTGGCGCACCTCAACTTAATGTTATCTAAATATTTCAACGAGTTGCAAAAGATGGCGGATCTCTCACACCTATACATACACACTTTCATCCTTTTTATGTCAGCGCTTGCATAAAGCTTATAAATGCGCCAAACACACAAAAAAAAAAATTATTTCATTTTCATATTATCTCTATTGAAATAAGCCCTGGCCATTTTTTTTTAATTACATTTTGCTTTTAAGAATATTAATTATCCTCCAATATTGATATGACTTTTTTTTTATTTTTGAATGACATTTATATTAATAATATATATATACAAGAGAAATGCAATCGTCGTCGTCGACGGGAAGGGGCTTTGGAGTCAACGATGAATAATGAATCTAAAAATGGTGGTAGCAGGGGGAAGGTCACGCACATTCATTGATGACAGCTAACTTAGTGCATTTTATATATTTTTTTATTTATTTATTTTTTTTTTCCTAATGAAAAAGTTAGTAACATGTCGCGACATCGCTTTTAGTATTAAATAAACCCCTTATTGGAAGAAGGGCCTGTCTTTTTTTCGGTCAATCTTCTCTCGTAAATAACATCAGAAAAGTTTATTCAACTTTCAGTATATAGAATTTACTAATTTATTAATTATATTTATATATATAGAGAGAGAGATAGGAAAGAAAAACTTTTGAGTAATAATTACCCTTTAACATTTGCAAAATAGTTCGTTAACCTCTCTTTATGAAAAGTTTTTCTGGGTACATGCTTGTAATACTATTAAAACCATTTCTATTGGTTAATAATATAGCGATAATAATAATAAATATATATGAAATATAAAGTGTATTTTTTTAACTTTAAGGTTAAATTTTTTTAAATTTAATTAATTTAATATTAAATTTATCTTTACATATATTAATATCGAGTTTCTCTAACTCTTAACTCAATGTCTTTTTGGAATTTTTTTCCCCCTCTTTCAGGTATCAAATCAAATAATATTTTATTATTATTATCCTTAGTTTGACTTAATTATGCAATTTTTTTTATTTTAATTTATTAAACGATTTGGATGTTTTACCAATTTTTTTAAATTAAAGTTGTGTAAATTTTGTAACGTGTCAAGAAAGTTATTCCTAAACCTATTTTAATTATTTGGTTATTGATATCTGGAGGGTGATTAGCTAGTATACTTCAATATTTATTTTCCACTTTAAGGTTAAATAAGGATAAATAAATACAATTGTTTTTATTACTAAAATCCCAAAATTTCTTTTAACTTTATTCAATAATTTTAATTTTAAGAAAATTATTTAGGAGAAATCAACCCTTTGGGGCCGTGCTTTTATCATCTTTTAATTATAAATGGTAAAATTTTCCTGTAATTCCAAATAACTAAACATATACGCTACGTTGCAATGAAATTATCTTTTATTAATTCAAATCTCTGAAAGAAATGATCTGTAATTTTTTAGAAAAAACTAGATTAAGCAGCCATAGTTTGCTCTACTCCCAGGGGAGACTAATTGTTGTTTAAAACTGTTTATTTCAAAAAATTTTTGGTTAATTAATAGGCTGATAATGATAGTTTTTTAATCACAATGTGAACTAAGCCACAGTATATTAAAAAACTTTACATTAGGCAAGTGTTAGGAAATGCATGATCCATAAAAATACATATAAAATTTATATATATTTTTAATAACAAAAAAATCCAAATGATAGAAAAAAAATTGTGAACTATTTATAATCAGAAAAGTGTTTCGCATGACTGGTCAAGAGTGGACAGATATTTGACAGATGTTTGAAATTATAATTTAGATTTGGTGGGAAAAACAAACATTTTCATTAGTTTAGAAGACCTCATGTTGTCTGAATGGATATCCAAGCAAGTCATTTAAAAAAGGTATTTTTTTTTTTTTTTTTTTTTTTTTTAATAAAAACAACTTATTTTAGAGAGTGTCAGTATTATTAATAAACATCAAAGAAAATACATTTGACTTGTTCATTTTTGTATAAAAATTTTATACAATTATTGAAATTAATAAGAAAACTGAAAAAGAAAACGTAGATATCTGATGCTAGTATTTCAAAAATTAAATCTAAAATAATTCAAACTAGTTGTGATAGAATAATTCTTATTTTTATAATCAGTCTTTTCAAATTAACACGTAGAAACTCCCCTGATTATCAGATTCAGCATCTAAAAAAAGGCCTATATTTTATAAATATAATATATATGTAAAAAAGAAACACATAAGACGAAATTAATAGAAAAAAGAACTAATTCCACCCCCATCCTCGTGGCCGAGATATTGAGATTGGCAATATCGATAACCTTCAAAGCCAAGGGATGTGGGTTTGGATCCCTGCTGAAAATTTATTTAAACCAATTGGATACCAATTGATGTAAATAAATATGCCTGAATTACATGCATCGTAATTAATATATATTGTATATCGTTTAAAAATAATTTTATTTTGATTAGAAAATTTCCCTTTAGAGTTAATAAAAACTAAAATACATTTATTTCAAATAGTCATAAGTCAATTTGTTTTTGGTACAATCTTCGATTTTTTTTTTAAAGAAAAATGCCACAAAATTTTTAGGCATTCTATTCGGATTGGAAAAAAATTATAAAAAAAATATCTCACATTCAGTTAAATAATATTTAATGTTATTAAATTATGATTTAATAGTCAATTGAAATTTAATAAAATCTTCACGATGAGATGGGTGGCTGAACACAGATCAGAAATATGTGAAAAGGGAGGAAGTCAGCCAGTAGAGTAACCTCTATCGAAATAAAACTCCCAAAATTTGAAACGTTTCGGCTTTAGATAAAGTCAGTCATTAGAGCTGAAATGAGATAGATAGATGAAATCTAGATAAAAACATCATCAGTCATTAGATATGAAATGAAAAATTATTTTAAATTTTACTGCTCATTTCAGCTTTAATGGTTTATCTAATTAAAGCCGAAACGTTTCATATTTTGGGAGTTTTATTTTAATAGAGGCTACTCTACTGGCTGACTTCCTCCCTTTTCACATATGAAATTTTCAAATGACTTTTTCTTTAAATGAACACTCTAATTTGGGCCGATTTTCTTTCAAATCACCGATATACTCATAATATTCTGTTAATGTATGTACGCTTCCCTCGAAGGAAACCGCCTCGCCGGCCCTAACTACTATACTGAGCATAACATCTTAGGTAGATCCGACTTTTTTACCCATATTCTTTTATGGGAGTAGTTCCAAAGTAACAACAACTTTTCTTGCCAAATTCTTTCATTTTAGAAATTCTATCTGACCTAGCTAATAGATTCTCAGACAATTTAATGAAGTAACAACCAATGAGCCTCATTGGGGCTAGATATGTCTCTAATAAAATAGTTAAATAAAAAATTTCAATATTATATTAATTGGAATCTCTCTGAAAACTATTTTGAATAATAATCTCTATTGACAAGCCCTCCACCACTGTATATATATCTACGTAAATTAAAATATTCACAATGGTAAAAAAAATTGAATTTGCTTTGCATTTCATAAAACAAAGCTTTTTTTTTTTTTTTTTTTGTTTAAAATACTCTAGAATAATTTAATTAAATTGAACATATTGTATTTTTTTCTTTTATTATTTTTCACCCCCTTTAATTCAATGTGATACAAATCATAATTAAAAAAAAAATCTATCACTAAAGCTAACATCCGAGAAATTATATTAAAATGCACATTCGCATAGATAGACCAAAACAATTATAAAGAGATATACACTTTATGTAATTTTCTAAATAAAAATTTATTAAACGAATGGAAAGAGAAAATTCTAATAATTACAAAAACACTCCTCTAATACCTACCAATTGCTCACCAGAAAAAATATCCACGCCGAAGACGATTTGTGCAATTAGTAAAGTATATTTTAAAAATGTAGCAACTAATTAAAAAAAATATATTTTAAATTGGATTCTTTTATTGAAGGAGAATATTAAATTCTCCTTTAAGGAGACTTGTTAAAAAAAAAGATTACAAATGTATCGTAGGTCGCATCATTAAAATATATATTCATGCGAAAAATGTTATTCAATCAGAAAAAAATATTGATAGAATATTTTGAAAAGGAGAAGAGATGTTAAAATGAAAATTCATTCAGTATTGATTGTTAATATTATGAAGGTCTCCTTGTCTTGATTAGATACCGAGAAGACAGGGATAGAATTGCTAATGTCTAAGATATAAATACTTCTTTTTCCATTTATTTATTTATTTATACATTCTTTAAGCTTGATCTCTAGATTGATAAATAACATCCATCTCACACAATTTTAACTCAAACCTTTTAACCGAAAGTGACTTGCCAAAGATAGCAACCAACACCGTTATTTTGTTTTCCAATTTCTTACTTTGCTCAAGAAGAAAAGGCTTTTTTTAGTATTCTTTAGAATCGCTGACCTTCTTTCGATTTCGTTAAAATGTCGTCATTTTGTATAAAAAAATGTAAAGAAAAAAATTCAGTTCGATATCTGCTCAGGTAGCAGAATTTTTATAGACGATATAATATAGTAGAAAAAAAATCATATTTGTGTTAAGGATAATCATAGATATTTTTGAGGGGCCATTTAGACATTTGTAATATAAATAAATATACTAATACCTAAATGGAATCACCTACATAAATTTCAATAAACTATAAAACTCACTTATGTGTAGATATTTTGCCTGTATGTCTCTTGATCAAGTTTCGAAATAAGAAAAGATATAACTCTATTATCCCTTCCTGTCCTGAGCGACAAAAATTTATTTATATTATATTGACTACCAATTAATTTAAAGAAATAAGGACGGAGTCTTTTTTAAAGTCTTTTTCGGTACCTGAGGCCATTCAGACTCCGCCCCTATTTATTTATATTAATTGTTAGCCAATATATATAAATAAAATTTTGTCGCTCAGGACGGGAAGCGAACCGCTGACCTTTGGAACGTCAGACCTCTAGCTCTGAACCAAGGGACAGGGATTCTCAGAAGGTTGAAATATAATAATTTTGGTTTCCTTAGAGTTTAAGATAAAATTACATCAAACCTAAAAACATACAAGAGTAAAGTTAGTCCCATGTATTTTTGGGACGGATAAGGTTTAAAACATTTTAAAGATCATCTAAAAAATAATTGTTTTTTGAATTTTAATCAAAATCGTTAGAGCAAATTTAGAGAAAATCAAAAAAAAAAAAAATACATTAGTAAAATACTAGTACTCTGATAAATTTTATTGAAAAACTTCGTGGTGCAACCAAAATTGAAACCTAGTTTAAATATAAAAATTCAACAGTATTTTCTTATTAAAGAAATATTGTTCACACAGACAGGCCATTTTTTTTAGATTCAAAACAACTTCAATTATTTATTTTTACGGTTTTGTATGGATCAATTCAATTATTTAATTTCCTGGCTGCATCCTTTTTACCCTGCTGATTATTCATCTGTATTTGTAAATTGTTCCAAAAGGGCTTTTCACACTCACTTGAACACATCAATCTTTGTAACACTCCTCTTCACCTATTCCACCGCTATTTATACAGTTAGATAAACATTCGATAACAGTGAGAATGTAATAATATGAGTTGGGAAAGGAAGATATGTAAAGGAATATGTTTATTAATAATTCCAAAGGTGTTATTTCGACTTTTTTTTAAGTATAAGCGAAGAGATTTATATATATACACCCTGACCTGAAAATTTTTAACATTATAAAAAAAACTTATAAATATCTGCCCATAATTATCGTGGAATCTAAAGGTTGAGAACCGCTGGTTGATTATATTAGATTTTTAAAAAATGCCTAGAATTGTTTTAAAAAATTCATATAGCATATTTTATTTTTATTTGTATTTTTTATATTTTTTATTTTAAAAGAAAAAAATTAATAATATGCAATTATTTAATATTAATTTTTTAACTCTACATATAATTTTTATTAAAAAAACATCTCCATTATATTTTTTTTTCTTTTAATTTTATTTGTTAAATTGAAATAATATTTCTTTTTTCCTTTTCCCTTTCCTCCCCTTGACCCGTTTATTAACTTTATAACTTATTGTTGTCTAGCATTATTGACGCCCCCACTCCGCCGGCTGTTCTCCCTCTGTGATGGCGGCGGCCGCCTTTTCCCCTTCCTCGCCTTGACCCGTTTATTAACTTTCTAACTTATTGTTGTCTAGCATTATTGGCGCCCCCACTCCGCCGGATGTTCTCCCTCTGTGATGGCGGTGGCCGCCGTCGCCTTCTCTCTTTCTTTCCTCTGGAGTGTCCGAAGAGTCGCCATGTGTTGAGTCAAGCGAGAGACGCTCCGTATAGAAAAATTCTTCAAAAATCGGTAAATATTTAATTCTTTGTTTTCAAATGAAATTTTATTATTATATTAGTTTTATTTTGATGTCATTAACATATCTCAATAATAAATAAATTTACTTTATTATTATTTTTTCTCATTTTCTCATAATTGAGATTTTTAAAAAGTACAAAAAGACTGGTGGATTCTTCAAAAAGATGCTTAGATATAATGATAATATTTTAGTATAATAAAAATGATGATGATTTAATAATGTCCTTTAGAGGAATTTATTATAAATTTTGTATTATTTCTTAATAAAAGAATATTTTTTGAAATTGTAGTTATATTTCACCAAAAACCCTAAAATTAAGGCATTCAAAGTCTTAGTGTAAATTTCGATCTCTGCTCCATATATACCTTCGGCAATCCTGGGATTTTTTTTTTAGTCTTTTTGACATCTGAAGCCATACAGACTTTTAAACGATATATAATATACAATATTGATTGCGATACAATTATCGAGGCATATCTATTTATATCAAATGGAATCCAATTGATATAAATAAATTTTCATCATCGGACTGCCGGATCTGAACCCACACCCCTTGGCTTTTAAAGTTATCAATACTGACAATATCTGACTGTCTTTAACCTCTCGGCCACGGAGGGGGGAGGGGGGGGGGGGCTGGGATATTATATGAATAATGGAAGGTCGATGTGAAATAGTAATTTTTTTCATTATTAAACAAACAACTTTAAATATTTCTCATCTTTTATTTAAAATTTTACAACAATTAAAGGTTGAATTTCTCTCATTATTATATCTCATTTTACACCAATCCCTCCTCCTCCCCCATGATCGAGAGATATTTAAATCAAATTAGTAATTGATTTAAATAAATATGCCTGGAATTAGTATCGTAAAAATATAGTTAACATCGTTTAATGTCTATATGACCTCAGATGACGAAAAGGCAAATAAAAATCATCCCGCCACAGACTTAGAGAGATGTATTTTTATATATATATAAATCCATCTCATCGGATGGCGGATGATGTATCTCATGCAAATTTTATAATAATGGGACAAGTTCAAACTTAAAAAACCAATGCACCACTGATGATACGCCTGTCACATGAGCCAAAATATCTGTTATTACTGCTTGAACAAAAAAAGACTGGTTTTCTTATTTCCTATTTTTTTATTTTAAATTAAATACCCAGCAAAATCTTATCATCACTTTCAAAAAATGATTTTTTTAAATTCTGTTTTGATATCTTAGGTCATTTAGACTCCGTCCTTATTTATTTATATTAATTGATAGCGATTATAATATAAATAAATTTTTGTTCCACAGGATGGGAAGCAACCACTGACCTTTGATACATGATGCGAGACCTCTCTCTCTCTACACCAAGGTACAGAGCACAAAAAACTATTATTGTATTATAATATATATATATATATTTTATACAATAATATAAGGTTTTGGCTATTTCTCTCAGCCGTCATCAGGTAGATGCATTCATTTTGACAATTAAACTTTTACCCAGTAAATTTACTTATCTACCTGATGACAGTTGCAAAATAGTAGCCAAAACTTTGTATTATTATATTTTATATTAATATCGCTTTTTCATTTATTATTAATTACTAAATTAAACAACGATTAATGCCAAAATGTTTTATTTATAATTAAAAAATTTCTTTTAAAACGTATAGACATAAATTTTTGAAAAGCTCTGTTTTCGGATTTTACGATATTTATTATAATAAACTTTTAACTTAATTAATATTTATTTTATTACTTTACCAAATAAAAATTTTATTTTGCTCTTAATTGGTATTATCATATTCAGCACTTGACTCTCATCAAATGATTAAATGTGTTTAATTAAATTAAAAATTAATTAATCAAATCGAAAATCATTTGGGTAATGTTAAAAACCAATATTACAACGTTCAACATGTCTATCTGAAGTACCACAGACTCATTGGGTTAACATGCTTACCAGCAATTTTTATTCCAGTTTAAGGCAAAAAATTTTACTTTATTCGTTTGGCCCAAGAAAAAACCACTATCAAAATAAATTGGACATGCTATTTTAGTTCCGACTTTGCGAATGATTAAAAATTTCAAACATAAATCAATCCATTTTTTTGTTATGAAATTTACAATTTTTTGATTTCTTATGGCTCTCCAAATTATCTTTTAAAATGAAACTAGTCTAAATAATTTGGTTACTGATAGTAGAATTAATATTATTTTCTCTTTCATGATTCAGAGAAGAAAATAATTATCTATACTATTGGAAAATTAGTATAAAATATTTGACCTTTTCACTCTCTAATATTATAATCTATAATTCCATTTTTTTTTTTAATAGTTTATCTACATCAGACTAATGGAATTTAAAGCAGAATTTTGAAAATTTCTCTCCCTTCTTCAGCCCAGGTTTATTTACGTAAAATGAGTTATTTGCTGTTATATTTTCATGTCAGTGAAAATGCTTTTAATACTGGCTGGTAGGTCATATTTCCTATCCATTTATGTAATAATATCTATTTAAGATATGAATTATCATCTGAGGATGGGAATGGTTACGTTAATCCTTCTAACTTCCAACCGAAAATGTCATAATCGAATTTCCATTATTTCTCGTTTCCATTAAAATACATATCAAAAAAAAAATAAAATAAAATAAAATTTCGATAATAAAAAGTGTAAAACGGATAAAAAAAAAATTAAGCTCAGGATTAAATAAGGGCTTTGATTTAAAATAAAAAAAAAAAATATTTTTCAATAAAATATTTGTATTATAAATATATCTGCTAAAAGAGAATGTCAGAAATTAGAGATGAAACTATTCTTTGAAACAGATGTTTCATTTTAACCTTTTGACGTTAAATAAATCTTTAGAAAGGAGGTTGGGATATTAAATTTCCAAAGGAGATTAATTTTTTATTAAAAGAAAAATGCTTTGTGTTCTTGGACATTATTTTTGGAGTCTTCTTATTCCCCCCCCCCCCCTAAATAACTTATTTACTTTCGAGCCTCTTAATACCAAATACAAATAATCAGCTTAACTATAAATGATCAAAAGAAATAATTGATAAAAAATAAAAAATTTCATCTTAATTCATTTTTCTTTTTAATTTATTTTAACTATGTGGCTTTGGGTGACATAACCCAAAACTAATCCCAAGCCGTTTGATTTGATTTGATTACTTTTATATCTTAATCAAAGTATAGAAAGTAGAAGAGTTATTTCGTTTCCACTCTTTAAAATTTTCCGAATCCTATGATTAATTTTTGTAAGCCCTGTCCTATAAATATGGACAAAGTCTAATTGGTCTCAGATACCAACCCCAAATCAAAGGACAAGACAAGGATAAAATAATTATTTTTTTTTTAATGTAATATATTTAATTTATATATCGAATTTATTTATAATTATATAATATATTTTATATATTTTGTTTTATTCTCGGACTAAAAAAGGCCCTTTCACTGATTATTTATAGTCCTGGGTAAGTGATACATATTTATCTATTTTTATTAAGACTTAAAAAATCATTTTTTTCTCTTTGCCTTTATCCTTTGAGCTGAAATCATAGACGCTACAGAGAGAATGGAAAAGCCGGCCCGTCTCTCAACCTGATTTTTGGGAGGAAAGATTGGCATATAGAAAATAGAAGAAATGGTTTGCCTCCACGTTAACTCCATTCATTAAAATTTAATTAATAGATTCTAATTAATTTCAATCAACATGTGTTTCTATTAGAAAAATTGTTTTTAGAAAAATTGTTAATCGCTTTTTTATACATAACTCAAGAAAATATACGATAGCCAGATACTTTATGACTACTAGTTAATAAATTATATGATTAATTTTTTTTTTTTCAATAAATATATGAATTTATAATTAAAGATAAAAATATATATACATGATATATAATAACAACAAATCCAAATCAAGTTAGAAAAGTGGATATTCCAAAATAAAATATATTTTTTTTTATCAAATGATCTTTGAATAGTGAAATGTCTATTCTCCTAGAATTGGTCATCTTAAAAGAATAAAGGATCAACAAGTTTTTCGATTGATTGCTTTTATACAAAAACCAATTGTTATCTAATGCCATTCTCTCTCTCTCTCCCTCTTCATCTCTATATATAAAGATATTATAAAAAATTCCTGTGATTATTTTTCTAGCCTCGTTCGCTTTTCAAGCCCGTTATTAGCAGCCCTCTTTTCGTTAGATGACTGCACGTTGCGCATTAGCGCACTCACATGCGTAAATAAATTGAAATGATTTATGGTCATAAGCCTTTAATATATAAATTCAACTAACACTCCCTCTCTAAATATGGTTGCATGTAGAAATAAATAAAATTTCAATATTAAACAAACACCTCATCGGAGATAGTCTATTTAAAAAAATAAAAACCCATATGTATAAAAAAGCTACAGGCCTATATAAAATTGTTTCATTCTGTTTTTTTTTTTTTTTTTTTTTTCTTAGAATTTATAACTATTTTATAGAGGTTGTAATTTGAATAGGAGAAAATAGAAAATTTTTTATTCATTTTCTTTCTTCTTAGAAGTGATGTCTCTGTTTTCGCATTTTCGTTTTAATTCTCATAGACGATAATCTAACTAGGGCGGAGCGAGCGAGTTGACGATTCCGAGGGCGCAAAATTGTGATTCATGAATTAAAATCACTTTGTTTTTATATTTGTAAATACAGCAAAGAGAAATTAACTATCTTTTTATAATAAAGTTTTTTTTTTTTTTTTTTTAATTTAGGTTTGACTGCGTGGTCATACTTTTAAAATTTTACAAGTATTGTATTAAAATAGAAAGTTTACAAAAGAATAATATGTATATACATATAAAACAATTTAAATATAAGATATACATATATAAAATAATAAGAATATAATTGTTTTTTTTTTTTTATAAAAGAGAATATTTAATAATAATAGAAAAATAATATTTTCTCTTGGTCAGATAAAGTTCTGAAATCTTATTTATATTTAATTTAATTTTAAAAAATTTCTTTGGAAATGGACGCAGATTTCACAGTTTTCCCCATACGTAGAAAACTCTAATTACTGCGCTATTTTAATTCCTTATTTTATTATTATTATTATTATTATTATTATTATTATTATTATTATAAGTATTAACCAATAGCAAAAGGATTTGATGTGATATGTGTCAATTAAATAATTTTGCCTAAGCCCCAAAAACTCTTGCTACGCCACTGACTCTTTTGAACTCACATTTTTTCTGGTTAGTAATCTTTAGCAGTCCATTTGAAATTATCTCGCTTTGACCATCGAGTCCAATTTGCCCATTTGTTTCTTTAAATATTTCTCAAATTTTATTAAATATTTTTTTATTTTGCAAACTAGAGCGCTTTAAGTTTTAAAGGCTTCGAGGAACAAATATTGAACGCCCGCAGGTAGCCATTGATATTTAATCATTTTAAAAAACCATACAAATGTAAATTATAAAACTCTAAATGGCCTCTACAGCCGAAAAGGTAATACAATACAATTTTTTAAAAAAATTTTAATTAAGTTTTTAAAACAATCATTTTTCTTAAAATAGCATATTATTAAAATTAATTTTTTATAGTATCAATTAAATTTGCACATGTAATCTTAAGATGATTATTATTAATTACAGGTCATTTCCACCTTTCCCCACCACTGGCCCGCTTTGGTTTTTTTCGGCCATCTTCGGCTAACTCGGCTAACTCCGGCGTCGCCGCCTCCGACGTCGCTGCCCCCTGATGCTATGCTTCCGAAATCTCTTCCCTTTCCTGTGGATGCCTCCTAACAGGCTGAATCGGCTCTGAATCTATGCTGCAGCTCTTTGAAATTAAAACATATAAGGCAAGTAATCTTCCTACTTTCCTATTTATTATGTATAACTATAATATAATATGATTCGATTTTGATATTTTCTTTATTAAATTCTTATTATCTCCACTAATTTTATTTTATTTGTGTACACTTTGAAAATAACTTCTTAACAATAGAAAGAGAAGAATTTTACATATGTTTAGGTATTAGACGTTTTGTCTTTTAGATGTCTGTCGGTTTATAAAGATAAGTTGTTAATTTGATTGAACTATTTTTATAAAATTTCATATTTTTTCATTTCTTTTAGACAAGTAGTTCCCTACTTTTTTTTTTGCCCTTGATCCGCCCAAGCTTCTCTAAAATGCTGATGCTCCTCCCTTATAATATATAATTTTTATTATTCAAAAAGTAAACTTCTATTCACCTGGAGGAAGCCTTAAAGAGCATTAACTTGGCATAAACAACCTTGCAAAGAACCTCGAATTAAATTCAATGCGTTGTTGGCCCCTCGTTTGAAACTAAGGTTTTAGGCACCTGTCCAAAATGTATAAAATTTTCCTCTTTATGGCTCTAATTTATAAATATATATATATATCATCAAATTTTCGGGAATTTTCTGGCTCGCCCTTGAAAAGTCTAGATAAAAGTTGTGCTCTCCTGAAATATTTTTCTTGCCTGTCACAGTCAACATACTTGTGATGGCCAATATAATTTCTCATTTCTAATATATCTCTTATATATTTTCTCATTTCTATTATAATTAAAAATAGAGTAGAATGAAATAATTCTTTCCAAATATTTTTTATAAACTTATGTAACGTTTTGGTCTGGTTGTCTAGTCGTCAAATATCAGGACAAAAACTGTACTAAATCTCTTTGCCTCTATCAAACGTGTAAAATTAAAATATTAAGTTTACCTTTCAATATATTGTAGAAGGCCAATTTTTTGCATAAAATCTCCCTTAAATGGCGTAAACTATTTTGTGGGCCAACCGAGACTCCCCTGAATACGCCCTTGCTTCATAGCTCATAATTGTTTTATTAAAATTTTCGCAACCAAATTAAATTATTTTTGTTAATCAAATAGCACTAATTTATACCTTTTAACAATCATTCGTTAAATAAATGTTTGGAGTAATTATTGAGAATACCTATTTGTTGTTAATTAATATTGAAACCACTTTATTCTCTTACCTATATAAAAATCGGAAACACTTTTAACAGGACACGTGAGTTTAAAAATCACTTCAAATGGTATGTTTATCTTTGTGTACAAACTAGGTCTTTACTGATGTAATTTTTTAATTTTTTTTTTTTCGATTTTCTCAAACTCTCTTTACTTTCTTTTACCTATATATGTAATATATATAGCAATAAGTGTTGCGATTTTTTATTTTTATGGTAGTTCTTTCTTTTTAATATGTTTTCACACGCAGGTTTCAACTTGTTCGATTTTTCGACTTGTTTTTTTCTTAT
The DNA here is from genome assembly GCA_010014785.2 of Anisolabis maritima. Taxonomy (NCBI): domain Eukaryota; kingdom Metazoa; phylum Arthropoda; class Insecta; order Dermaptera; family Anisolabididae; genus Anisolabis; species Anisolabis maritima. The sequence goes on along the minus strand of JAAAKE020089799.1, from coordinate 3,491 downwards.
TATCTACATGAGTTATTCTAAAAGCACCCATTCTATAAATTTATATTTGAACCCAGTTATTTTTAATGATTCATTATACTATTATATTATTCATTACAATTAATTATTTTTTCTAAATATATAACATTTGTTGTATAAAGAATTATTATATTTTCTTTTCCACTATTTTAATTGTGGAATTATTAATGAGAAATTTATTTACTATTTTTAACTTTTCCAATCAGCCGAAGACTAACGATCCTTGAGTCGATTTATATAGTTTTTAGTTTCTGACTGTATGTATATGTCTCTGGTAATTTCTTTTGAAAAAATAAAACAATTTATAATTAATGTTTATAGCCTATTCACATCTTTTCCCAAGCCAAAAAAAAAAATACTGTATAATTAATAATATCTTTTAAAAATAAAGCGAATTTTATCTGCCTCACGAAATTCTGTTAAGTTCATCATCTTTATAAAATTATTTTAAAAACAATTTTTAGATATATTGTAATATGTTATGGGAATATTTAATTGGGATTTTTGAACATTGACTCCTGAAACGCCGAACAAAAATGTAAATTGTTTTATTTTTTATCCTGTGTTCGAATTTACTGAATTAAAAAAAAAAACCGTAAACTATGGATTCAGACAGTCAATAAAAAAAGAGACAAACAAACATTCTTTACTAGGGAATAATATAAATTAAATTATTATGTCAATATGCCATATTTTATTATTTCCTTTCGAGATAATAATAGCCAATTATACAAGTTTCATTTCATCATAATTTCAATTTGAAATTATCTTATAATAATTAATATTAAATAGAACATTAACTCTTGTTCATAATAATAAGTCTTTTAATTAGCTTAACATATGTGCGAATGTTCGGTAACATTTTAATACAGAAGTGAACTAGAAAAAAAAGGCTTTAAAACCCTCGGGACCTGGATGTCATCTAGCCTAGTTCTCTTAGCTCCACACATATTCTATTAGGAGTTTATGCCCAGAGAGAGAGAGAGACACGGTGGTTAATGACGAGATATAAGATTACATCTGGCACTTACACCATGTTAGACAAAGAGGGAGAAAGAAGACCTCCTTAGGCTAATATAGTAATCTCTGGAGAAACAAGAAGAACGCCAGCGACTTTATATATACGTATATACATAGAGAAGATAAACTTGAAAGATGTTGCAAGTTTAAAGTTGGTGATATTTATATATACATGTTCGCGTGTGTTCAAGATATTCATTAGTCTTGTAATAAATTCAAATTAAAAAAATAAAATTTTTTCAAAAATTACATTAAAAAATAAAGAAATATAAAAGTAATAGAAATGGCGATCTGTGATCGATCTCTCTCAGAGCCGGATTTTTTCATTAAATAATGATAACGCCAGCCGGCCTGGACAAACATTTTTACGAAGAGCAATAACCACTAAGATCATTGTCACTAAGCAAGACCAAGCACTGGTGAATATCGGATAGGAGGCCTCCAAGAAACAAGAGTAGCCATCTAAACTGCCTTTTCTATATATAATATTGTTTATACAGTCAAAATGGCCTCTGATGCCAAAAATGACTTTAAAGTAATAATAATTTAAAAAATAATAAAATATCCATTTATTTTTATTTTTTTGATAGAATATTCACAATCCATTTGGGATGAACTCCTAAACCCATCCCTTCCCTTTCCACCACAAAATGGCCCAATTTTAGATTAGAACCTCTTGTTTTTGATTATGCGCCCTCTGTTTCTTATTTGATTCAAAGGAATAAACAGCCATAACTACATCATTTTTTTTTTGAATCTTTTTTTTTGGCACCTTAGGTTATTTAGACTCCGACTCCAAAAACAAGAGGTTCTAATCTAAAATTGGGCCATTTTGAGGTGGGAAGGGAAGGCATGGGTTTAGGAGTTCATCCCAAATGGATTGTGTATATTCTATCAAAATATTTAGTTAAGTTAATTAATAACCAATAAATAAATGTGGTCGCTCAATATGAGAAGCAAACCACTGTCTCTTAGACCTTTTTCCTCTGCCCTAAAGAACATCTACTAAAATGATAAATTTTGAATCGATGATAATTTTTTGAATTTACACTCATATAAAGAAGGTTATTTATTTATTTTTCATTCTTCGAATGATTTAAACTCTCTAATTTGACTTGATCCGTACAATAAATAGTCGTTAAGATCTAATCTGAACTAAGGGAAATATAAAATTCTCTATTCCTAATAGTTTCTCATATTTCTTAAAGTTATTAATTCTCAAGGTTAGGATTTAAATCTGATAAAATAAAACCATTTCTCTTTACTTTCTATAAATAGGTTCTACTAGAAATTCTATATCTTTCTTATTTATTATTTTTATTACTAACATTCACTCATTATTAATACATATTTTTTAACTATTTAAAAAAGTTCATTAAAGTTTAATTATTCGCTCGAGTTAATTTTATTATAAGCTTATTTTCCCTTTTGGTTAAAAAAAAACAAACAAAAAGAACATTTCCATATAAAATGTCATGGTAAAAAATTTAACAAAAACTATTTTATACAATTTCCCCTGGACTGTTTTACTAATTTAAAAATACAAAGAAGTAATGAATTATTTATTTTGAGTGCATATAAATTTTTAATTTAAAATTTTACATAATATAATTGTGCTTCAACTTATATTCTGATGATTGTGGTGGGCATTACTGGATCATGCCGAAACTTTGGTTTATATAATTTTTTTTTTTTTTGGTTACCTACCATAAATTTTAATTTAGTATTCGATGGCAAATAAATTTATATTAAAGAAATATATTTAAATAGAGAAATTTAGATATTTTAGTTAGAGAAGGATGTCAGGCAGGAGTAGCCAAAAATACAGATGCATAATGACTAGTGTATGGTTTCTGTTCAAATTTATTGCCCCCATCACTAGTCATGGATTCCTTATAGAGGGCCGAGAGTTAGTTTTTATAAGGGCACAATACATGTATATGAGATGTATTGTTAATATATGTAATCAATGTTCCCATTAACTTATTTCTGAGAAGCAGGCTCTTTCTGCTTTGCATCCTTCTCAATCTGAATTGCAGCCATATATCGAACATATATTTTAGTTGATACACGGAGCCGCTGATCACTTCCCTAGATAGCATACATTAGTGAAAAACTGTAAACCCGAGGGGGAGGAGGGTGGTTTAACTGTATAAAAAGTATTTAGATTTTTTTTTTCAAAAATACATTCTCTACTCCAAGGGTCTTTAATTTATTAAAATTATTCTTATACCGATTTTGGTGGCATCCCATCCCTTAAAAAGAGTGATACTTCCAGTTATCAATTTTAAACTTTGGTTCTCAATCAAACAGAATAAATATAATAATTATAATTATCAAATAGGGTCTGGTATTGATTTGTGGAACAGTCTGTCCGTCACAACTTGGGATTATAGTCCTCTGCCCCCTATGATTAAATCGATTATAAATTTTGTCAAGTCCTAACGTACTAG